>BDIU01000061.1:268-12689 GCA_002118135.1 Trebouxia sp. TZW2008 | reverse complement strand
TACCCCTTCGGGGTACAAGCTTCGGGTTATCTTTTCGGGGTAGTATCCGGAATCCTTTACTTTCTTTACGAAGGGATACGAGAAAAGTCTCCCCGTACGAAGGGATACGAAGAAAGTCTCCCCGTACCCCGAAGGGATACTACCCCGAAGGGGTACCGGATACTACCCCTATACCCCGAAGGGGTACCGGATACTACCTGGAAGGGGTACCGGATACTACCCCTATACCCCTTCGGGGTACGGGGAGTATCCCTTCCGGATACTACCCCTTACCGTATCCCTTACCGAAGCTCTTCGTATCCCTTCGTACTAGACTTTACCCCTATACCCCGAAGGGGTACCGGATACTACCCCTATACCCCTATACCTTTTTGGGGTACGGAGAGAAAAGGATTCCGGGAGACTTTTCTCGTATCCCTTCGAGACTTTTCTCGTATCCCTTCGTATAGGGGTAGTATCCGGTAAAAGATTCGGGGTAGTATCTTTTCGGGGTACAAGCTTCGGAAAGTTTAGTACCCCGAAAAGCTTCGGGTTATCTTTTCGGGGTAGTATCCGGTACCCCTTCGGGGTAGTATCCGGTACCCCTTCGGGGTATAGGGGTAGTATCTTTTCGGGGTAGTATCCGGAGAAAAGTCTCGAAGGGATACGAAGAAAGTCTCGAAGGGATACGAGAAAAGTCTCGAAGGGATACGAAGAAAGTCTCCCCGTACCCCGAAGGGATACTACCCCGAAGGGGTACCGGATACTACCCCGAAAAGATAACCCGTATCCCTTATCGTATCCCTTCGTACTAGACTTTACCCCTATACCCCGAAGGGGTACCGGATACTACCCCTATACCCCTTCGGGGAGAAGCTTTTCGGGGAGAAGCTTCTCCGGATACTACCCCGAAAAGATAACCCGAAGCTTGTACCCCGAAGGGGTAAAGGGGTACTAGACTTTACCCCTATACCCGGAGAGGCTTCTCCCCTTCGGGGTATAGGGGTACGGGGAGAAAAGGATTCCGGGAGACTTTTCTCGTATCCCTTCGAGACTTTTCTCGTATCCCTTCGTATAGGGGTAAAGTCTAGTACCCCTTTACCCCTTCGGGGTACAAGCTTCGGGTTATCTTTTCGGGGTAGTATCTTTTCGGGGTAAAGCCTTTTCAGGGTGTTGTACCCCAAAGGTAGTTATAACCCAAAAGAAAACAGTTTTCAAGGTAAAGTATTATACCTTGAAAAACCTTTCCCCGTTTTTTTTTTAAATAAAAGCACTTACTATCTTTTCCTTGTTCGGGGTAAAGACTAGTACCCCGAAAAGCTTCGGAAAGTCTAGTACCCAGTACCCCGAAGGGGTATAGGGGTAGTATCTTTTCGGGGTAGTGTCCTTTACCCGGAAGAGCTTCTCTCCGTACCCCGTATCTTTTCGGGATACTACCCCGAATCTTTTCCCGGATACTACCCCTATACCCCGAAGGGGTACTAGACTTTCCCCCTATACCCCTATACCCCTTCGGGGTACGGGGAGAAGCTCTTCCGGGTACTAGACTTTACCCCTATAACCGGAGAAGCTTCTCCCCTTTGGGGTAGTATCTTTTCGGGGTAAAGTCTTTTACCGAATCCCTTCGTATCCCTTCGAGACTTTTCTCCGGGTAGTATCCGGGAAAAGATTCGGGGTAGTATCCCGAAAAGATACGGGGTAGTATTTTTTCGGGGTACAAGCTTCGGTAAAAGCTTCGGAAAGTCTAGTACGAAGGGATACGAAGAGCTTCGGTAAGGGATACGGGTTATCTTTTCGGGGTAAAGTCTTTTCGGGGTAAAGTCTAGTACGAAGGGATACGAGAAAAGTCTCCCGGAGAAGCTTCTCCCCGTACCCCGAAGGGGTATAGGGGTAAAGTCTAGTACCCCTTCGGGGTATAGGGGTAGTATCCGGGAAAAGATTCGGGGTATAGGGTTATAGGGGTAAAGCCTTTTCAGGGTGTTGTACCCCAAAGGTAGTTGTACTTCAAAAGAAAACAGTTTTGGGGTAAAGTATTGTACCTCGAAAAGCCCTTCCCCGTTTTTTTTTAAACAAAAAAACTTATCCTTGGCGCTGTTTATGCTTTGGTTTTGAACAAATAATCATAATCTTCCCGTTTCTACGGATCAAACGACAGTTTTCGCATATTGGTTTTACAGATGATCGAATTCGCATAAAAAAACTTTTAATCTTTTTGTTTTTTACTTTCTTGCTTTTTTTAAAGGATTTGAAGGGTTTTGCTCACATTTGTTATGTGTTGTTTGATAAGCAATAATTGTTTGTATTATTTCTTAATAAACAAGAATCTTTTTGAATTGTTTCTTCCTGTTGGAACAAAAAAGAAAATGTAGCACTATTTTTTAACGAAAAGAAACGCGCAGTAAACCTTCCTTGCTGTGAGTTACCGAAAAGAAACGCGCAGTATACCACCCTTGATGTTAAAACAAATACTTCGCACGAAGGCTCTTTTTTAGCGAAAAGATATGCGTAGTCTTTTTTCCTTAAAAAAAAAAAAGAAAAAAGATTTTTGCGCGTATTTCTGCTGCGCGTCTCGTCTTACACTTACCCCTTCCTCTTTACCCCGAAAAGAAAAAGAGGCTTTAGGATACAAAGGGACGGAAAAGATAAAAAGACGAAAGGATACGTACGGCGAGAAGCTTGTACCCCGTATCTTTTCGGGATACTACCCCGAATCTTTTACTGGATACTATCCCTCTACCCCTATACCCCTATACCCCGAAGGGGTACCGGATACTACCCCTATACCCCTCCGGGGAGAAGCTTTTCGGGGAGAAGCTTCTCCGGATACTACCCCGAAAAGATAACCCGAAGCTTTTACCGTAAAGGATTCCGGAGACTACCCCGTATCTTTTACCGAAGCTTCTCCGGAGACTACCCCGTATCTTTTACCGAAGCTTCTTTGGAGACTACCCCGTATCTTTTACCGAAGCTTCTCCGGAGACTACCCCTATACCCCTATACCCCGAAGGGGTACCGGATACTACCCCTATACCCCTCCGGGGAGAAGCTTTTCGGGGAGAAAAGGATTCCGGGTACCGGGAGACTTTTCTCGTATCCCTTCGAGAAGCTTTTCGTATCCCTTCGAGAAGCTCTTCGTATCCCTTCGTACCGGATACTACCCCTATACCCCTATACCCCGAAGGGGTACCGGATACTACCCCTTACCAAAGCTTTTCGGGGTACTAGGCTTTACCCCGAAAAGATACTACCCCGAAAGGATAACCCGAAGCTTTTCGTATCCCTTCGTACTAGACTTTCCGAAGCTTTTACCGTAAAGGATTCCGGATACTACCCCTATACCCCGAAGGGGTACCGGATACTACCCCTATACCCTTATACCCCTATACCCCGAAGGGGTACCGGATACTACCCCTATACCCCTTTGGGGTACGGGGAGAAGCTCTTCCGGGTACCGGGAGACTTTTATCGTATCCCTTCGAGAAGCTTTTCCGGGAGACTTTCTTCGTATCCCTTCGTACCGGATACTACCCCTTACCGTATCCGGAAGGGATACGGTAAAAGCTTCTCGAAGGGAGACGAAGAAAGTCTCGAAGGGATACGAAGAAAGTCTCGAAGGGATACGAAGAAAGTCTCCCCGTACCCCTATACCCCGAAGGGATACTACCCCTATACCCCTATACCCCGGAGGGGTACCGGGTACCGGGAGAAGCTCTTCCGGGTACCGGGAGACTTTCTTCGTATCCCTTGGTAGTATCTTTTCGGGGTAAAGTCTAGTACCCCTTTACCCCTTCGGGGTACAAGCTTCGGGTTATCTTTTCGGGGTAGTATCCGGAGAAGCTTCTCCCCGAAAAGCTTATCCCCGGAGGGGTATAGGGGTAGTATCCGGTACCCCTTCGGGGTATAGGGGTATAGGGGTAGTATCCGGTAAAAGATACGGGGTATAGGGGTATAGGGGGGTATCCCGTAAAAGATTCGGGGTAGTATCCGGTACGAAGGGATACGAAGAGCTTCTCGTCTCTTTTCGGGATACGAAGAAAGTCTACTTTCTTTTCGGGAGACGAAGAAAGTCTACTCTCTTTTCAGGATACGAAGAAAATCTACTCTCTTTTCGGGAGACGAAGAAAGTCTACTTTCTTTTCGGGATACGAAGAAAGTCTACTTTCTTTTCGGGATACGAAGAAAGTCTCCCGGTACCCCGAAGGGGTATAGGGGTAAAGTCTAGTACCCCTTTACCCCTTCGGGGTACAAGCTTCGGGTTATCTTTTCGGGGTAGTATCCGGAGAAGCTTCTCCCCGAAAAGCTTCTCCCCGGAGGGGTATAGGGGTAGTATCCGGTACCCCTTCGGGGTATAGGGGTATAGGGGTAGCATTCGGAGAAAAGTCTCGAAGGGATACGAAGAAAGTCTACTTTCTTTTCGGGATACGAAGAAAGTCTACTTTCTTTTCGGGATACGAAGAAAGTCTTCCCGTACCCCTATACCCCTTCGAAGTACGGGGAGAAGCTTCTCGTATCCCTTCGAGACTTTCTTCGTATCCCTTGGTAGTATCTTTTCGGGGTAAAGTCTAGTACCCCTTCGGGGTATAGGGGTAAAGTCTAGTACCCCGAAAAGCTTCGGTAAGAGGTAGTATCCGGTACCCCTTCGGGGTATAGGGGTATAGGGGTAGTATCCCTTCGGGGTATAGGTATAGGGGTATAGAGGAGTATCTTTTCGGGTAAAGATTTCTCGGGGTATGGGGATTGTACCCCAAAGTCTTTAAATAGTCAACCTTTAAACCTTTAAAAGGTTTAAAAATTTAATACCATTTCTGTTTTTTCATTAAATCTCATTAAACCTCAGTAAATCTTATAGTAACCTTTAATTAGACATAATTTATAACCTTTTTTTACTCTTTTTTAAACGCAGATTTAAATAAAACGTGGTTGTGGTTTTTTTTTTAATTTACACTATAAATGCTTTTTATAGTTAAAACAGTCTTTAATTCAACCTTTTTAAAGTTTCATCTTTGTAAAAGAGTATAACGTAGCAAGTTTAAGGTTTAAAGGTTAAAACAGGTTTCAGATTAAACATTAACATGAGAGCCTCTCTTTAAACTTGAGAAAAACTTACCCTTCTCCTATTAAGAAGTAATAAGAAGTAATAAAAAGTAATAATAAATAATAAAAAGTAATAAAAAGTAATAAGAAGTAATAAAACGGTTTCTTTTATTCTTGAACCACAAGTGCTCGCACTTTTTTACAAAGTTTGATAATTATTCCTGGAAAACCACGGCCAGCTTTACCCCCGGAGCCTGTTTGGCTTAATGCTTACCCCAAAAATGACGGCTTCTATCTTCTTATAGAATAAATATAAAAGAAATCTTCGCTTATTAATGGACGGAGATTGTTGTTAGATTTGTGCTTTTAGTTTTTTGTTTTTTGTTTTTTGACGCCGCTAAAAGTTTCAGGGTTAACAACTATATTGGACTTAACCCAATCGATAAAGTGCATGGTTGGTATGTGGCTTTGGGAAGGGAAGGACAACGCGCAACAATTGTTGCGCTCTTAACCCGTAGGGTAGACAATCATGGTTGCGCAAAGCGCAACAATTATTGCGCTCTGCGCAATCATGGTTGTCTACCCTACGGGTTAAAAGCGCAACAATTATTGTGTTCTGCGCAATCATGGTTGGTATGTGCTTTGGGAAGGAAAGGACAACGCGCAACAATTATTGCGCTTTTAACCCGTACGGTAGGCAATCATGGATTTGGCGCGTTGGTGGTTAAAATTATATTACCAACAAGTTGCGGCCCTCCAACTTGGGCGAGCTCTACTTTGAAACTCGGTTGTCATCTGGGGTTTCAAATAGTTGTTTTCAAATAATATTTAAAGGTATACACAGTATATAAAACTTTAAAGAACCCTTTTTTCAAAAAGCAGTCTATACTAATTTATATTTTATTCAGAAAGTTGCTTTACTTGATCTAATGCATTAAAGCGGTCAGTGATAAGTGGAGTTTCTTGGCGATCTTCAGTAAAATATTCGTTAGGTCGAGGACTTCCGAATACATCATAAGCTAGTCCTGTGCTTACGAAAAGCCATCCTGCAATAAATAAAGAGGGAATAGTGATACTGTGAATTACCCAGTAACGAATACTAGTTAAAATATCAGAAAAAGGTCGTTCTCCTGTAGCGCCAGACATTAGAAAAAAAGTTTTATTGTTTTTATGAAAATCTTCTTTTTAACTATTTTATCTCAATGAGATTTTAAAAGTTTACAATAAAAAGAGAATAAAATAGTGAAAAGGATGTTTATTTTTTTTACTTTTTTTGTTTACTCTTTTTTTTGTTAGTATTTTTGAAAACAAAGATAAAAATCTTCTCGTTTTATCAAATTATCAAAAATGATAAAATCTTTTTTTTGGTAGAAGATATCTATTAAAAACTTACAATTTGCTAAAAAGTAGGAAAAAGTTAAAACTGAATTGTTTTCTGCGATTTCTTTTTTTCAAAAAAAAAAAAAAAGCAAGCTTTGCAGTACCCCGAAAATTGTTTGCCTAAACCCCGAAAAGTTTTTCCCCGAAAAGATTCGGTGAAAAGATAAAAAGACGTACAAGTCTTTTTTTACAATGAGATTAAAGGGTATGAAAAGATTCTCTAATCTCATTGTAAAACCGATAAAAAGACGTAACCAATCCCTTTCCCCCCCTTTTCGGCTCTAAAAGGGGTAAGGGAAGTATCCTTTCGGGGTAATATCCCCTTTCCTTTACCCCCCGAAAAGATTCCCCCTATACCCCTATACCCCGGAGGGGTACCGGGAGAAGCTCTTCCGGGTACTAGGCTTTACCCCGTATCTTTTTGGGGGGTAAAGGAAAGGGGATACTACCCCGAAAAGATAACCCGAAGCTTGTACCCCGAAAAGATACTACCCCGAAGGGATACTACCCCTTACCGAAGCTTTTCGGGGTACTAGACTTTACCCCTATACCAAGGGATACGAAGAGCTTCTCCCGGAAGGGATTCTCCCCGTACCCCGAAGGGGTATAGGGTTAGCATATTTTCGGGGTAGTATCTTTTCGGGGTACTAGACTTTACCCCTATACGAAGGGATACGAGAAAAGTCTCGAAGGGATACGAAGAGCTTCTCCCGGAAGAAAGTCTCCCGGTACCCCGAAGGGGTATAGGGGTAGTATCCGGTAAAAGATTCGGGGTAGTATCCCTTTGGGGTATAGGGGTAGTATCCGGTAAAAGATTCGGGGTAGTATCCGGTAAAAGATTCGGGGTAAAGTCTAGTACCCGGAAGAGCTTCTCCCGGTACCCCTCCGGGGTATAGGGGTATAGGGGTATAGGGGTAAAGTCTAGTACCCCGAAAAGCTTCGGTAAGGGGTATAGGGGTACGGGGAGACTTTCTTCCGGGTAAAGGATACTACTTCTATACCCCGAATCTTTTACCGGATACTACCCCGAAAAGATAAGCCGAAGCTTGTACCCCTATACCCCGAAGGGGTACCGGATACTACCCCGAAGGGGTACCGGGTAAAGGGGGGTAAAGGATTCCGGATACTACCCCGAAAGGATAACCCGAAGCTTTTACCGAAAAGGATTCGTATCCCTTCGAGAAGCTTTTACCGAAAAGGATTCGTATCCCTTAGGAGACTTTCTTCGTATCCCGAAAAGAAAGTAGACTTTTCTCGTATCCCGAAAAGAGAGTAGACTTTCTTCGTATCCCGAAAAGAAAGTAGACTTTCTTCGTATCCCGAAAAGAAAGTAGACTTTCTTCGTATCCCGAAAAGATACGAGAAGCTCTTCGTATCCCGAAAAGATACGAGAAGCTCTTCGTATCCCGAAAAGATACGAGAAGCTCTTCGTATCCCTTCGTACTGGATACTACCCCGAAAAGATACGGGGTAGTATCCAGTAAAAGATTCGGGGTAAAGCCTGTACCCCTTACCGTATCCGGAGAAGCTTCGGTAAAAGATACGGGGTAGTATCCTTTACCCGGAATCCTTTTCGATAAAAGCTTCGAAAAGTCTAGTACGAAGGGATTCGAGAAAAGTCTCGTATCCCTTCGTACTAGACTTTACCCCTATACCCCTATACCCCTTCGGGGTACGGGGAGAAAAGGATTCCGGGTACCGGGAGACTTTCTTCGTATCCCGAAAAGATACGAGAAGCTCTTCGTATCCCTTCGAGAAGCTTTTCGTATCCCTTGGTAGTATCTTTTCGAGGTAAAGTCTAGTACCCCTTCGGGGTATAGGGGTACCGGGAGAAGCTTCTCGTATCCCTTCGAGAAGCTCTTCGTATCTCTTGGTATAGGGGTAGTATCCGGAAGGGATACGGTAAAAGCTTCGGAAAGTCTAGTACCCCTTCGGGGTATAGGGGTACAAGCTTCGGTAAAAGCTTCGGAAAGTCTAGTACCCCGAAAAGATACTACCCCGAAGGGGTATAGGGGTAGTATCTTTTCGGGGTAGTATCCCGAAAAGATACGGGGTAGTATCCGGGAAAAGATTCGGGGTAGTATCCCGAAAAGATACGGGGTATAGGGTAAAGATTTTTCGGGGTATAGGGGAATTCTACCCCAAAGGGGAATATACGGTACCCGGAAAAGATAAAAAGACTTCGGAAAAAGACTTTTCGGGGTATAGGGGAAAGTGTTTTTGGGGTATAGGAGAAAGGTTTTTTGGGGTATAGGGGAAGTTTTTTCAGGGAAAGTCTTTTCTGGGGTATTGGGGTACAGGGATTACCTTTTCAGGGTAATCGTTACTCTTTTTCTCTTTTCTGGGTACTGCATCCGCACAACCAAAAACTAAAAAGATTAAAACAACAAACACTTTTTTCTTTATACCAACAGCTTTTTTATCTTTTTTAATTTGTTTTTATTTCTTTTATTTATTAGTTGTTATATGTTTAGAGTAAATTTAAAATTGTGTAGTATAGGATTACCTCAAGTAGGAATCAACTTTTACAAAGACTGTCCACTTTTAACAAACTGTAAACTTAAAGATTAAAAAGAACGGCCTTTTTAAATCTTTTTAACAATTCCTCGTATCTCTTTTAATGGTTGTTTTTCGGTTAACATCTATTGGTAACCAATCACTGGTTAACCAAAGGTTAACCATTATTAATCACCAATAATCTACTAACAATTATTGGCAACCTATCACTGGTTAACTTTCAATTAACAATTATTAATAATCCTTACCTACCCCTTAAAAGTTGTTATTTACCCCGAAAAGATAAAAAGACCTCTTCCAAAAGGGCTCTCTCCGAAGGGATACGGTAAACCAAAAAGATACGGTAAAAAATAAAAAGACTTACTCCGTATCTCTTCGGGATACTACCCCGAAGTTTTTTTATCTTTTCCGGGGGGTAATCCCTTTCCGGATACTACCCCTATCTCTTCGGGAAACTACCCCGAATCTTTTTCCGGATACTCTCCCAAATCTTTTACCGGATACTCTCCCGAATCTTTTACCGGATACTACCCCTATACCAAGGGATACAAAGAGCTTCTCCCGGAAGGGATTCTCGAAGGGATACGAAGAGCTTTTCCCGGAAGGGATACTCGAAGGGATACGAAGAGCTTCTCGTATCTTTTCGGGATACGAAGAGCTTCGGTAAGGGATACGGGTTATCTTTTCGGGGTAGTATCCGGTACCCCTTCGGGGTATAGGGGTAAAGTCTAGTACCCCGAAAAGCTTCGGTAAGGGGTATAGGGGTAGTATCTTTTCGGGGTAGTATCTTTTCGGGGTAAAGTCTAGTACCCCTTCGGAATATAGGGGTATAGGGATATAAGGGTAAAGGGTAAATAGTTTTATGAGATTATCGGGTCTTTTTCTCTTTTCCGAAAGTATCCTTTCGTCTTTTTGTCTTTTCGCACGATAAATAGAAGAACAAAAGTTTAAGAAAAAACTAACAGTTTATGAAAAAGATAAGAAAACACGAATGAAGAAAAGAAAAAACAAAAAAAAAACGATACCAAAAAAAAACCCCCAAACCAAATAAAAGACAACTCCCAAATCATAAAAGAAAAAAACACAAAAAGAACAAAAAAACAAAGAAAAAGCGTGTCATATTACTGTTTTTATTAAACCTTTTCTTTACTAATTTGTTAAAAGGTTAAGATTGCCCCACGTCGGACTCGAACCGACACATCATAAGACACTTGATCCTAAATCAAGCGCGTCTACCAATTCCGCCAGCGGGGCTAGAATATCCCTATCTCGTTATAATGTTAGTATATCTTAGGAGAAGCTAAACTGTCAATCTGCTTGTTAATCAATAAAGCCTTGTAAAGGTTGACATTTTTGATCTTATTAATATTTGTAGGTTTTATTAATTACACATTATTAATATATCGAATGAATAGGTTCAAGCAAATAGTATTAAAGAAAAAAGGCAGGAAAAAACAACCCCAAAAACAAAAAACCTTTTTTACAATGAGGTTAGAAAAGATTTGAAATCTCGTTGTTATTTTTTTTTAATTAACAATTTGGCGTGAAAATATTAACATAAAAAAGATTTTTAGTTTTCAAAAAAAAAAAAGAAAGGTCATTTAAAACTTAAAATATTAAAAGCCCTTTTTTTCACTTTTAAAACTGAAAACACTCTTTTTGCCAAAGAGCGAAGTTAGCTGTTTCAATATTTGGTTTTTGTTTTATGTTTGTCTTTGTGTTTATAAACAAAAAGTTTGTCAATTCTTTCTTTTTTTTGTTTATAAACCTTTTTCGGGTTTTTTTTTATAAGCTGGTGTTTGTTTTTCTTTTTTGTTGGAAGAAAACGTATATTGTATTTTGTATTTTTGTACTTTCGAAATGGCTTTCCCTGAAACAACTTTTCCTGAAAAGACAATCCCTGTACCTTGTATTTTGTACCTTGTACCTTGAAAAAGCTTTTTCTAAAATGAAATGGCTTTTCCTGAAAAGATAAAAAGACTTACCCTAAGGGATACTACCCCGTCTCTTTTCGGGATACTACCCCGAATCTTTTTACGGATACTACCCTTTACCGGATTTTTTCCGGGAGAAGCTCTTCCGGGTATTCCCCTATACCCCTATACCCCGAATCTTTTCCCGGATACTACCCCGAATCTTTTCCCGGATACTACCCCGAAAAGATACTACCCCTTACCGTATCCGGTACCCCGTACCCCGAAGGGGTATAGGGGTATAGGGGAGTAAAGGATTCCGGATACTACCCCGAAAAGATAACCCGAAGCTTGTACCCCGAAAAGATACTACCCCGAATCTTTTCCCGGATACTACCCCGAAAAGATAACCCGAAGCTTGTACCGCGAAGGGGTAAAGGGGTACTAGACTTTACCCCGAAAAGAGACTACCCCGAAAAGATAACCCGTATCCCTTACCGAAGCTCTTCGTATCCCTTCGAGACTTTTCTCGTATCCCTTCGTACTAGACTTTACCCCTATACCCCGAAGGGGTACTAGACTTTACCCCTATACCCCTATACCCCGAATCTTTTCCCGGATACTACCCCGAATCTTTTCCCGGATACTACCCCGAAAAGATAACCCGAAGCTTTTCGTATCCCTTCGTACTAGACTTTCCGAAGCTTTTACCGAAGCTTGTACTCCTATACCCCTATACCCCTATACCCCTATACCCCTTCGGGGTACGGGGTACCGGATACTACCCCGAAAAGATACTACCCCGAAAAGATAACCCGTATCCCTTACCGAAGCTCTTCGTATCCCTTCGAGACTTTTCTCGTACCCCTTCGTACTAGGCTTTACCCCTATACCCCGAAGGGGTACTAGACTTTACCCCGAAGGGATACTACCCCTTACCGTATCCGGTACCCCGTACCCCGAAGGGGTATAGGGGTATAGGGGAGTAAAGGATTCCGGATACTACCCCGAAAAGATACTACCCCGAAAAGATAACCCGAAGCTTGTACCCCGAAGGGGTAAAGGGGTACTAGACTTTCCGAAGCTTTTACCGAAGCTTCTCGTATCCTTTTCCGGATACTACCCCGAAAAGATACTACCCCGAAAATATAACCCGAAGCTTGTACCCCGAAGGGGTAAAGGGGTACTAGACTTTCCGAAGCTTTTACCGAAGCTTCTCGTATCCCTTCGAGACTTTTCTCCGGATACTACCCCGAAAAGATACTACCCCTATACCCCGAATCTTTTCCCGGATACTACCCCGAAAAGATAACCCGAAGCTTGTACCCCGAAGGGGTAAAGGGGTACTAGACTTTCCGAAGCTTTTCGGGGTACTAGGCTTTACCCCGTATCTTTTCGGGAGACTACCCCGAATCTTTTACCGGATACTACCACGTATCTTTTCGGGAGACTACCCCGAATCTTTTACCGGATACTACCCCGTATCTTTTCGGGAGACTACCCCGTATCTTTTCGGAATATAGGGGTACGGGGATACTTTCTTCGTATCCCGAAAAGAAAGTAGACTTTCTTCGTATCCCGAAAAGAAAGTAGACTTT
>BDIU01000060.1:0-59497 GCA_002118135.1 Trebouxia sp. TZW2008 | reverse complement strand
TGCTTCAAGTCAAAATTTCAAACGAGGGGTGACGAGTAATCTGGCCATGGTTGCCCCGCAGCTGGGAACGTAACGCCTACGGACTCAGGCAAGTAGCACTAGGCTCGGTCTGTTCGATTCTGTAATCGGTTCAGTTGCGAACACAAGCACGCACGGTCTCCGTTTGCGTACGTACTTCAAACTTGTACACGATGACACAAGAGGCCTGGACACAGAATTGCGGCAGGCCGTGTAAACGTGTACACTGTGGCATGTTGTGCTGCGTGGTGTGCGGTCTTGTCAACGAGCCACGCCCATTGGCGCCTCCATCTTAGCGGGACCCAATAGCATGCACTTGTTGTGAGTACTGAGACGGCAGCATGACCCCAAAGATAGGGATAGAGCTGCCAGCAGCAGGGGCAGGAGCTACGACGCCCCGACACAGCGAGCTCGACGCCTCCATTAGCCAAGGCGAGCACGACGCCAGCACGCTCTCTCTTGACAGAACAGCCTCGACAGACAGCAACCGGCCGCTGCTGTCCACGCCAGTCGACTTTGCGAGGCAGTGGCTGCACAAAGTTCCAGATGAGCCAAACTCACCTGAGCCAGGTCTGAGAAGCAGCAGCATGCTAGACCCCATGTCCACCACAATGGACCGCACAGGGTCAAAGTCCAAAAGCCCTACAAGATTCAGACCCAGCATCTCTGCTGTGAAGAAAGCCAGCAAGCAGGGTCTCATTCTGCGCAGAGCTGCCAGCATGACAGGCAAGCAGTGAATCACTTCCCATTCCCATTCCCATTCCCATTCCCATTCCCATTCCCATTCCCATTCCCAATTCCATGTTCATTTCCATTGCCATTCCAATGCCTCTGACACTCTGAAGTGATTGCGTATCACGACTGACATATTGGCGCCAGCATATCACACATTTCACAGTTTACAATTTATCTCAGTTGTTTGTACCCTCAAATACTTGCATATTGTGTTTTGCTGCAGGCGAGTTTCCAGCTGTTGTAACAGCCTCAGAGCCAAGTCATTCAATGACCGCCAGTCCCAGCGTCTTCCAGCAACTGGAGGCAGCAAACCAGCCTCAGTGGAAAGCAAGGGCATGTGACCTGCTGGACGGCACATACATCAGCTGCTTCGTGGTGTTCGTCACCTTGATAGCAGTGTTCCTGGATGATTTCCGTTTGGCAGTGCTACCACCAGCGGCAGACCCAGCATGCGTTGGCATCACCATTTTTGTGCTGGTGGTGTTTGTCATTGACACCTCTGCAGGCTCCTTTGTCAGGCCTGGATACGCCTTTCGCTTCTACTGGTAAGCCCTAGCCCCATATATGTATCGTTGAGTGCTACTGTATAATTGAGTGCTGCATGATTGAGTGCACTAGCTGCGTGATTGATTACTGCATGACTGACTGTTGCATGATTGAATGCTGCATGCTTGGTTGCTTCATGGTCTAGCATGATTAAGCTACATGTTGTGATGCACTATTGAGTATGTAGTGGCAAACAGCATGATGGTCTGCTTGGTGTTTGTATGTAGCAATGTCCAAAGGCTTCCATACACGTGCACATCAGCACGTGTGGATGGTTGAGCAGCCCTCCCAGCAACAGCTAAGGCTTGACAATTGCTTGTTTGACCAAATGTCACGCACCGACAAAGGTTGAATGCAACGCAGGTTCACTGACACTGTTGCAACGCTCTCCATGCTAATAGACATCCCAGCCATAGTCAATGGTCTGAGTAGCACGTGTTTGTGCCTCTTTTCCCCCTACTGGCACATACTGACCGAGCTTGACTGCAATGCAGGTTGATAGACACTGTTGCGACGCTTTCCATGCTACTAGACATTCCAGCCATTGTGAACGGCCTGAGCAGCATCAGCCTCAGCAGTCACACCGTTGAAGATGATGAGGTATCATTTCTGGCCAGAGGCACCAGCAACACGTCAGCCAACAAGGCCAGACAAATCATGAGGGTCTGCAGAATCCTGCGGCTCATGCGGTTAGTCTACCTGTACAATCAGTACGAGCTAACCAAACAGGTATGGCGTTTGATGCTGCAGTTGATGCTGTAAACATGAATCACAGCCTAGCTGGTGTCTGAAACCTCCACAAGCAAAAGCTCGTGAAGCCTTGCAAATGGGTGTCAAAACAGTTTTGCACAGATGCGCTTGGGGCCCCATCTTTCTGTGCATCTACTCCAGTGCAATCAAACAGCAAAGCATGCCAGCACACTGACGCTATGCTGACGTGTATTGTTAGCACACCTATGGAAAGACTTTTGTCATCCAGTGCTGCAGGGTGTGGGTTCCATTACAGGGCATGCAGCATCCTGTATGGGTCACAGTTATGATAAATATCACAAAAGCAAGGCTTGCGTATGAAGCATGTCAAAAAAGACTGTCAAAAGACATGCTGTTGTGTGCACAGGTCAGATCAATGGAAATACAGGGAGGGCTGACAATGAGTAAGCCTGCTCACTTTGGGCAGCGAGCATCTCTAGCCAGAACTAGAGTAGGGCAGAAGCTGTCACACCTGACCACTCGACGGGTCATTATAGGTAAGCACGCAATTTATGGTGCTGGTTACCTAGTGCCGACTGTGCACCACATCACAACTTGACTGCTGCCCTTGTACAGACCAGGCACACGTCTGCTGCAACAGCATTACATGGTTTGCAGCGCACCACAGCATGACATCCGGCATTGCAGATACATGTGAGAAGACAGTGAGTCTCTGCCTGCTGTAAAACACATTGCACATGCTGGTGTCAGGTATTTGTCCAGCACAGATTCTGAATGATTTCACCTGTCATGCCTTTGTTGAGGCTGCTGCTTCTTGTGCCTGTCACAGATCTTGGTAGATGCTTGTGCGTGAGTGGGTGAGATGCAACCCGCTCTCTTGAGCCTTGAAGCTGTTCTTGTGCAGTCAGTTGTTGATTGCCTTGACCATGTTGTGCAACTTATCTTGCAGGTGTGCTAAGTTTGCTGCTGTTCATTTCTGCCTTTGAGCTGGGAAAGTGGGCTGTATGGGATTTCCCACCCATGAACGAGGCGGGTTTTCAGATGCTGCATGACATGGACCTGGCACCATGTGTGAATGGCCTGCCATGTTCATGTTGCAGGTGTGCTGTGGTTGCTGTTGTTCATCCCTGCCTTTGAGCTGGGTAGTGGGCTGTATGGAGACTACCCACCCATGAATGAGGCAGGCCTCCAGATGCTGCATGACATGTTCCAGGACACTGGTGACACCACAGGCTTCTTACGGGGCTCTGCAAATCAGCATGTGATGCCTGTGCAGGTGTGCTGGGGTTGCTGCTGTTCATACCTGCCTTCGAGCTGGGTAGTGGGCTGTATGGAGACTACCCACCCATGAATGAGGCGGGTCTCCAGATGCTGCATGACATGTACTTGGACACAGGCAACACCACAGGATTCTGGGAGGCTCTGCAAGCCTACAAGAGTTCAAGCACGTATCGCCTGGTGAGCTCTCCTGTCTTTTTGTATTTTGGCAGCCTTTGCAAACATTCTGCATGGCAACTTGCATGGCAACTTTTGCAAAGGCTCTGCAAGCATGTAAGCGCTCAAGCAGATGTTGCCTGGTAGCCTGCCTCAAGGTCTGCCTGTTTGTAACATTGTTTGCAGACTTTCCGTGAGAGGGACGAAAAACAGTGTCTGTGCTGTTGGGCATCAGAGCAGTTACACTCTGTGGTTCCAGAAACAGCCTATGTGCTAAGCTGATATTGACTTCTTACCTGCATGCTTGAGCATTTTGCCTTGCCTGTGGCCCTCAACATCTTGGCTTTGCTGTTTGTATGTGCATAATCAACAATAATACCTTTGTCAACATTGGGGGCAGATGGCGTGAGCTCAACAATGTAAGAAAGCTTCGATGTTTTTGATGCGCTACAGTCGGGCGTCTGCCTGAAAGCAAGCATGTCCAGCATGATGCCCAGCAGAAGCACTTGTGTACTGCATCTTACTGCCGCTCCAAAACATTGTGGCTACCGAGAAAAAGCGCAGTCAAGAATGCCAATGAAACAAGATGGCTTCATATGAAGCGACACACTTGCACCATGGCAACAGGCGCAGCAAGCTGACCCGCGAAGGTGTGATGTCCCACTGCAAGCTGACAGAAAGACCTCAAAAAGTGTGTGTCACCTGCGTAGGGTCTCAAGATGACTGATGGACTGCACAGCTTGTCAGTGTGTAATGACACCTTTGTCAGTGTCACAAGCCACTACCCATACAGGCCTTACGAGCTGCTGACTGTTGAGGTGAGCCGTATCCCTAAACAGTTTGCAGAAGTATGCATGCCTTACCAGCCTGCCTAGGAGCAATCAACTGGTTTTAGGCTGTCTCATCTGCTGTTTGTGCTCAGCAAAGCAAATATCAAGCCTCAGTGTAGTCAAGGCTTCTTTTTAGCCTCTGCAAGTCCTCCAGTCTACACAAGTTGACCAAAACACTCCTGGCTGTTGACATTGCATAGCTCTGCAGCGTGCCATTGCCTTCGCCATTTGCTTAGTTCACTTTGTCTGCTTGATCTTGGTCTGCATTGAACATGTGCACGCATTAGTATCTCACCCATGAAGCCTGCAATATCAGAAGCTCAAGTTGTCGACTTGCAGGAGCAAACATCAGCATGTGGCCTTCAGCATTGGGTGCAGTGCTTTGTCACTACAGCTGTCTTTGATGTCAGATGGAACTCACGCTTTGGAGCCATGCTGAACTTGTTCCGCTCCTTGTTTGTCATTGTGGCTTTGGGCTGTGGGGCAGTGCTGTTCAACAATGACAGCAACCGCCTGGTGCTGCGACCAATTGAGCGCATGCTGCGCAAGGCAAGTGTCACAAAAGCTTGCTGTCCACAACACTTAGCATTTAGAGCTGATGCCTGCGGGCATGCGTGAACGGCATGCATTGATGCTTGTCACTGTTACGATCAGTTGCCATGTGAGCAGGGTAGTATTGTATTGCTTATAGGTGGTCATCACGCAGGCACTGCACACATCTGCATTGTCACTTGGTGTTGAGACAGGCAGGCGCCTGTCTGACAGCAAGTGGGGTATGCATAGGTACGGGATGTGTCAGAGAACCCTCTTGCGAAGCCAGAGAGCAGCAACAACCACAGTGACGACCCTCAGATGGAGACCAGAATCCTGGAAAACTCCATTAACAAGATCTGCAGCTTGTTGGCAGTGGGCTTTGGTGATGCTGGAGCAGAGGTCATAGCCAACAATATCAGGAGTGGTGGAGACCTAAATCCTATGATTCCTGGCAACAAAGTTGTGGCCATCTTTGGGTTCTGTGACATCAGGAACTTCACAGACACAACTGAAGTGCTGCAAGAAGACATTATGGAGTTTGTCAACACCATTGCGGACATTGTACACACAGAGGTGAGCATCAGCCTATCTCTAAAGCATTCTGTCTGTGATCAGTTTGTGGCTGGCTCAGGAGCCTGATCCAAAGTTCTGTGCATGCGTCTGCAATGCACAGCTTGGCTTGCCTGTGTCAAATTTTTGCGTGTACACAAGCAGTCTGAACATGTGCAATTAGTCGATTCAACTGTAGCAGAAAAGAAGAAGTCAAGACTGCTGCAGGCAAATCTGTTGTCATGTTGACATCGACAAAACTTTTTTGCAAACTAAAGACGCACTTGAACAGCCCAGCTGCATATCCAGGTGGCGTTGCATGGTGGTGCCCCCAACAAGAACATTGGGGATGCCTTTCTGCTTGTGTGGAAATTTCCAAAAGGCTGCACAGTGGAGGACATCACAAGATTAACCTCAGGATCTGATTCTTATGACATAGAGGTGATTCAAGTGATTCAGACATCCTTGCAAGTCACTGTGCTGTGCCCTGCCCTGCCCTGCCCTGCACTGCCCTGCTTTGGTTTGCCTGCTTGAGTTCTGTGTGGCTTTCCTGCAATGAGCTCTGCCAGAGTTGACTAAGCTGCCAGGCTGTTCTGCTCCCACCACGACCAAATCCTGGCAGCACTCTTGCTGACAGCAGCAATCCTGCCTTGGGGCAGAACTTATGCGCTAGCCAGTAACGTGCGATTGTGGCTGCTGTGCAGAAGAGCAAGCTGCAGCACGAGTCTGAGCTTGAGTGGCAGATCAGAGAAGTGGCAGACAGGGCACTGGCGGCCTTTGTGGTGATTCAAGCTGCCATCAAGAGGTCGCAGAGGCTGCAGTCTTTCTGCAAGCGAGAGGACTTGCTGGCGCGGATGCCAGGCTACCAGGTCAAGATGGGCTTTGGCTTGCATGTCGGCTGGGCCATTGAAGGCGCCATCGGGTCCAAGTTCAAGATTGACGCCTCCTACCTGTCTCCAAACGTCAACATGGCGTCACGGCTGGAGGCGGCCACGAAGCAGTTCGGCAGCACCATCCTCATCAGCGGCGACTTCGTCAAGCTGCTTTCGCCAGCGCTCAGAAGGCGGGTGCGACAAGTGGATTGCGTCACGGTGAAAGGCAGCATCAAGCCAATGGACCTCTTCACCTACGATGTCAATCTGGATCGAATTCCTGTTCCCGCCATTGTAGCAGCAGAGCACAGCATGGCAGAGGCTGCACCCGCTCCCCCGCCCAATGTGACATTCAGCATGAAGGCTATGGAGAATGAATTTGCGCAGCATCCTGACCTCATGTCCACCTGGGGTGTTACCACACCGTTCCTGAAGCGATTTCAGCAGGGCTTCGAGTTGTACCGCAGCGGGCAGTGGGGGGAGGCAAAGGCCATTCTAGAGGAGACAAAGGTCATGCGGAAGCACCACAGCACAGGAGAAGTCCTGGTTGACGGTCCAAGCAGTACATTGCTGGCAGTGATGGAACAGCACAGCGATATGGCACCAGCAAACTGGGCGGGCTTCAGAGAACTGACTGAGAAGTAGCTGTAGCCTCAATGCAGATCAATGTGACCTTGATGACATTTTGCACCATGGCAGCAAGAAGATAGCCTTGATACAGTGACTGCTCTTTGCAGAATTGTGCAGCACTATTTTTGCAGGTTGTTTCTCTAGATTTGTTTGAAAATTTGCAGTCGCAATCAGACACAGGAAACAGTGATGACCACCGTACTGAACAAAACTACAGGAGTAAAGACCAACGTCTCAGAGCCTGGCGTCGTCAAGCCTGCACTGAGAGATGCAAACGCTCCTCCAGGCAAGGAGGCCACCGCTGTCAATGCAGCATTTGGTATGGCGATGAGTCATGAATAGGCGGTTTTGAAGTTGACCGAAGTCCCGCAGTCACAACCAACTGCCTGCAACTGCATTCGAGCCAGCGCGGAGCGTGCCGAAACTGCGCATGCATGCTGAAGTTCTCTGCATCTATCTTATGTCGCCGCGCACCAAGCTGAAGGTCACATCAGGACGCGAGAAGCAACCAGCCTTCTACAGGTTCAGACATTGGTATCTCGAAAGATATCTTTTGCAGTGGTAAGGTAGGACAAGACGGGCTTCTCTCATTTTGTATGTGCAACTTCAATGCTAGTAACCAGTTCAGTGGCTGCCCGCAGCGCGTATACACAACACACTTGCCCGATAGCGTTGCTATGGCGCTGCAGGCCTGGCTTCCCTTGGCCCCGCTGCTTCGCGACGCGTCTTTGCGCACTTGACTGCAGCGACGTTTTGACGGCTGCACCTTCCTCAACGTGTCGGAACCGAAATCGCTTACAGGTACACAGCTCCCCGCTCTGCAGTTTGTTGAACAATCCACTTGCAGCAGTTGGCATGCTGAGATAATAAGCAGAAAGCTGATACGTAATGCTTGCTGTATGAGCCTGTGCCACAGTGCCTGACAATTTCCACCTTTGATGTATGCAGGCTTGACAAACACATGACCAGTCAACAGCACTTGAGATCATTTGAAGTGGAGAGCCCTGCCAAACTAGTGATGTCAAGTGATAACCAGGCAACAAATGATTGGAAAGAGTACTTGCGAATGGCAATTCACTTTCTGACAGAGGGCTTTGTGTATACATACTCAGAGCCACCCACAGGAGCTGGCAGCAGATGACAGACACTGTGACTGTTGACAACAAAATATGAAACTTTCACTCTTTGAAACGCCTTCACTTTGTGGCTCAAGTGCTGAGCAACTGTGAGAGGACATCATTCCAGAGCATTTTCATGTTGTACGCTCAGTCAGAGTACTTGCAGCAATTGCATGATGACCTGCTTGCGTATAGAGTACAGTCAGACAGGGCAATTTCACCTTTTGCGCAGGGTTGTGATCATCATGGCAAAAAGGTGACGAATGAAGTTAGCAGCAGTTGAATCCGATGTCTAGTCAAAACTGCATCGTTACTTTGCTCCCTGTAGTGCAGTCTTCAGTGAGGCATCAAACGCATACCACAAATTCCCTGACTTGTTCAAGCAGTCTCTTCAACGAAAGACTTGGGTGGCTGCCGTCGCAGCTGCATCTGCTGTCAATTGACAACACGACACGGTGTGCACACCATGTCTTGCAGCATACTTAAAGATTTAGGTAGTCAGGACGCTTGTACATTACAAGTACATGAATGGCGTTTCATGCTCGACTGACAAAATGTAAAGATTGCACCAAGACGACTGTGCTCTAATGAAATGACGTGTCAGGATGTGCACACGTTGCAATCAATTGACAGATCCTTGAAAAGCGTGTGAACATCAGTGGCAACCATTTCAGCATGATACAGATAATGCGCATGACACTAGCCTGCGCAAACCTTGACATCAAGCAATGCTAGCCTCTTTAAAACATCAACCAGATGTTCGACTTCACAAGATATCGGGTCTGCCTCAAACAGGCTATGGTGTATCTGAGGATTGCCTTGAAGTTTTCAGCCCAACTGTGCATCTGCTTCATGTAATGTACACTATTCAGCCTGCACCCCGCACTTCGTCTGACTCCAGGAAAGCGTACAAGTAAGATCAATGTCCCTCGACTTCAGAAAGTGAAACGCCTCAGATCTGAACTTCGTCATTGGAACTTCCTCACATCAGCATGCTCTTGAGACTTGTGCACCAGCATGCTCTTCATGATTGTTTCCCAGCATGCTGTCAAGAACTTCAAGACATCGCCACTCCTCCCTCAATGTGGCTAGGCATCTCTAGGGATTAAGTATGCATTCAGAATGCTCTTCACAATTGTGCGTCATCACGCTCTTGATGATTGTTTCCCTACATGCTGTCCAGAATGTCCAGACAGTTGCACTCCTCTCATGTTGTGACTAGCCATCAAGCGCTAGCATCTGCACTTGGAATGCTTGCGCTCTTCATGTTTGTCCCCACCCAAATTTGCTTGCATCAGAAGTCATACACATCAAACCACTGACGGTTCTTCTGCTGCTTGTCATACTTCTCGATTAGCTCTGCCATCTTCAGGTGCAAGTATGCAGCAGCTGTCTGTGTGCCAGGTCCAGTATAATTTGCAAGCAACGAATCATGCTCAATTTTGTACTTGTTTACAATCTGATCCGCTGTGGCGCTGCCTATATGTGAGCTGATTGTGTGCTGCAGCTGGTCTTCACATTCAACATTGCACCAGCCTTGGGTTGCAACAGCCAGCCTGCATTGAAAGCACAGATGCAGCCGCAGCAAAAGTGGCACCTTTGTCATGTGTTGTGTATATACATTATACATTAACACAGCAGCGTGTGGTCCATAGCATGTGTCCAGTCCATACGACACACTAGCACAGGGCAGTGGTCACACAGCAGATGACTGCCAGAGCCAGACAGTGACTGTGAAGCATTCAAACCTGTCTAAGTGCATCAAATAGCCAGAGTCATGAAAGCAATCTGACATCTATGCCTAGCCTTGCAATCAACCCAGACCTGATTATAAATCACTGTGCAGACAGTGCTACGGCTGCAACCTAGTAATGAGTTCAATAAGTTCATTGCTGCCATGATTTGCAGTCTGCCCAGATCTGCCAATGCATCATGGCAAAGAATGTTGTCAACATCACCTGGTGATCAGACCCACAGGGTCATTGCCGTAGTTTGCAGTCAGGCCAGATCTGCCACTACTGACCAGAGGGCCTCGCCAGCCAGGATCAAACAAGCGCACATGTGGTCTCAGATAGCCATACCCTGCAAAATAATATAAACATAAATATGCAGTGGTGAGTATCAAAGCATAAACATGGAACATAATGATAAATACAGAAGAGAGCAACACAGTCTGGAATGAAGCTAAGTGTAGGCGTACAAGTGGACAGCATTTTGGTGGTTCCACAAGTCAACATGCACAGTTGGCCACACAGATTTTCGTTGGTTTCGCAATTTCAGATACAGAATTTGTCACGCGCATATTTGGAAAAGGCAAAGGCTGAAGGTTCACCTGGATCTGTGGGTAGCAGCGACAGCTTACGCCACAGCAGCTCAGCCAGCAATGCAAGAGAAATAATTGGTCACACAGATCTCTGTAAACAGCAAAAGCTGAAGGTTCACCTGGATCTGTGGGCAGCAGTGACAGCTTGCGCCACAGCAGCTCAGCCAGCATTGACTCTGCGACGCAAATAACAGGATGACCTCAGTAAGTCAGGGATAGTCTGCTGGAAGCACAAAATGACATAAAGAGAACGGTGTATCACTTTGACTTTGCATGCTGTTCCACAGCAGCTCAGCCAGCATTGACTCTGCAATGCAAACAGCAGGAAGTAGTCAAAAAGTCAGCCAGGAAACAGTCTGCTAATCACACAAGATGTTGCAAAGTGTATAGCATGTGAAAAAAAAAAAAAAAGGTCAGAGGCAAGGCCACAGGATGCAACTCAGCAACAAAGTGAGGTCTGTCAGATTGGCTTGATGCTTGCTTCCTGCAATGGCACTTGGAGGCTGCTTCTACAAATATATATAAGTATATATACCATATTGTATATAATGTATATACAAATATACAAAAGGCAACTGTACTGGCCTGAATACAGAAACTTCTGGCATTACAACATCAGGTCATGTGGTGAAGTCACAATGCTGCAAAACCTCTGATGAGTCATCACATGGATAAGTCATGCGTGCATGACATATCTACCTCCTGATGCAAAGTAGGTCCTGTTGCTGAGGTCCTGCTCTACTGTGTCAAAGTCCAGCATGCGCATCAGCCCTGAACTGATTATGGCCCCTGCACCTGCATGTCATGGCGATAGCACTTTTCAAATCAGACACATCTTGCCTCATACAAGTTTTGGATTGACAATTTCTTCAACAATGTAAAAACAAGGCTGTTGTTTAATGATGCACTGTTGTGACCAACATCGATTTCGAGACAAGCCCACTGCATATACGCTTTTGCTGAACAGTCACAGGAACAGACGTTGCTGATGAGAGTCTGAGGCGATGCGGGTACAGCATGGACGAGTGTGACATTACTGGTACAGATCTTATTTTTGGTTTCAATTAAGGAACCAGACTGGACTCACCCAGATGAAAGGCGTAGCCGCGGCCAGGTGGGTTGAATTTGAAGCGACACAGGTGGTCCGTCAGCCACATATTGTCTGACTGACACACAGCCATTTGTGTGCATGGACATGCCTGCAACCAACATGTGCAACATCATTTTTTCTTTCTTGTCTGGCCGCCATTTATACAGACATACACTCGAGTATACCTTTGTGCAACTCACGCACTGCTTCACAAGATGATTGGGAAACACATGACAGCCAGCAACAACCAATCAGTGCTGACATTGCTGCACGCAGCATGCTCAACGTTGCTTACAAGAGAACCGCCATTGTCAAGCAATATGTAGTGGCGAGAGACATGCCTGTACCCGACATGCTCATCATTTATACACTCCATAGTTCTTCAAACTTCACAAGCCAGCAAGCAATTTGCAGGGCAACATCATCCCAGAGTGTATTACTTACTGGGGTGGCGTTGAAGGTCTGGGGGTTGTGATAGTGGCCTTGAAGGGGGTCCGCGTAGTTACAGGGCAAGCAGCGGGGGGCCCTGGGGTTGGGATTCATCCCCACATACTGTGTGCCTGCATACCAGGAACATACATTTGCAATGCTGAACAGCTCGTTAGGAGTTTTTTAGCTGCGTGACTTGCTTGCTCAAGCTGACAGCAGCTCAGTGACACATGCCAAACTGATGCTTGACACACTGCACAAAACCATCCAGAGCAGTGCTGTTCTGTGGGACTTGAATGTGACTACTGGCATCCAAAAGAGCTGAAAGTAGTCATTGGTCGTATAATGCTGAGCTATCAGTGCTGTTGGTTTTGCATGAAGTCTGTTTTGAAAATGTAGCAGTTGCAGAAGCAAGTGCAGCATCCGATTATTGCCTGCCAAGGAAATGCTTCGACATTTAAAAGAAAAAAGTATCACCATCAATGTGCTGTTGAGGATACTGGATGTTGTCGGTAAGGAAGTATGGGAGGTTGTGATCCAGGTGATGCAGCAGCTTCATGGCATTGTCAACAAAGAAGACTGTGTCATCTTCTCCAATTAGCATCCACTTGTAGCTGTCAACTCCAACAGATTGGTTGGCAAGGAAAGGTGCCATGGCAGCCCTGCATGCATGATCCCTTTCTGTCAAGCAAAACATTCTCAGTCACTTTGTAGGTAACACTGCTTCTGCCATGCACTCGGGATCCCTTGCAGTCAAGCGTCAACTCTTCAGTCAATTGTAACTGTCAACTCCAACAGATTGGTGGGCTAGGAGAGATGTCATGGCAGCCCTGCATGCATGAGGTCTTTGGGTCAAGCAAAAAGTTCTCAGTCACTTTGAAGGTAACACTGCTTCTGCCATGCGTTTGGGGTCCCTTGCAGTCAAGCATCAACTCTTCAGTCATTTGTAACTGTCAACTCCAACAGATTGGTGGGCTAGGAAAAGTGTCGTGACAGCCCTGCATGCATCATCTCTTTCTGTCAAGCAACAAGCGGATCTCAGTCACTTTGTGAGTATTACTGCTTCTGTCATGCAACCACGGCTTGTAGCTGTGATTTCCAATGGATTGGTTGGCCAGGAAAGGTGTCATGGCAGCCCTGCATGCATCAGACCTTCAGTCCACAACAAAACTCAACTGTTGCAGTCAAAGTATGCAGCATTTACTCTTTTAAGCTGGCATTGGGTTGAACAGCAGGGACAGCATTTCTGGGCAGACAGCAGCGGAGCTTGTTAGACATTCAGAACGGCTTTTCTAGCACTGGATCTTGTTGCACCAAACAAACTCTGCTGCCACTTCTGCATGTTGAGGCACCGTATCATGCATGTCGCTTGCGGCAATGCACCACAGCATTTCATGACGTCCAGGCCAGACCTGAGAGACTCCACTGAGCTGTCTGTTGAGTTGCTTTCTACATCTCTGCAGTAGCCATATGTCTCATTGAACGCCTTCCGTCCTTCCTGCGGCGTCAAGGCAACCCTTGGTTTGAGATCAGCAGACACGCATCCAATCTGGTAAATTATTATCAATCAGTCAGTCAGTCAGTCAGTCAGTCAGACAGACAGTCAGTCAGTCAGTCAGTCACATTTTCTGACCTCAGGACCCGACAGGGAGTTCAACAGACAAAATCCAAAACAAAACAAAAAAAGACGGTTTAGCCATAGAAAACTGACATAAACTTCTTTCATGCAGTCATCAGCACGAAAGTTGTTGTGATGATGACATTGCACTCTCCAGCACATGCGCCAGGTGTGTATGGCTCAAGCCTTGTCTCATAAGGCCAGCTTGTTTGACGACCTGCTGCAACTTTTCCTGTATCGATGACACCAACAGACTTTTTCTGTCTGGTTCTTGAACAGGACCTCTGCTGAAGGTTGCTTCTAACTCCTTCTTGTCTCGTTTTGAACGCATGGCAAGACAAGGCATCAGCACTGAGCTAGGCAGGACCAACAGTAGCTTACTTGGAAGAAGAGACCCGACGGATTGGGGATGTCCAGTGAGATGTGTGTGCGTACCCCCTGCCGCCATGCCCTGCTAGCCTGAAACAAGGATTTCCTGCAGAAAGGAAGGACTACAGTATTCTCTCAATACAAGGACACTCGATATAAGGACACTCTTGATATGAAAACAATGCAAGTGGGAACCAAGCACTGCATTCATTACAGTGGTGCTTCTGAGTAAGGACAATTTGATGTAAGGACACTTTTCTGGGTACCAAATGCAGTCAGTATATCGAGAGATTATTGTAACTGTTCTCTCTCTTTTCAATGTGCTCGAGCCATTGATGCCAGTAGCTTGCTTCTGTACACATTGCTGTGCTGACGTGCCTTTGTGCTGAGCAACAGATGCTGAGCACAACAACTGATTGTGATCAGGGCTTGTCAATGATGCAGCGTGCATGGCTTTCCTTGCAAAGAGAAAGTTCTAAAGACTACCACTGTTGCAGTAGAGCTCAGATTGGCCATCAACACGAGATTCAGTAGATCGCTGTGCTTGAGACTTGATCGCAATGCATTTTGCATTTGCTGCGTTTTTTTGGACTCAGTCCAAGGATGTATCATCTTGCTTACTTTGCTATTGCGCCTTCTGCTAAAATGCATGTGCTTGTGCATAGCCATGGTCTTCAGAACATCAGGTGTTGCTGTCTGCCAAGAATGAATTGTCAATATTGTCTGTTGACCATCCTGTTGGGTCCCCAGGACAGTAACATTGATTGATTGATTGCTTGATTGAATGCAACCTTAATGTACATGAGCCAGGCTGCAGAACATGCACTCTCACCTATCAAGTGAAGATGACAGAGCGATGACCAGATCCTTGCGTGTCACAGGCGCATATCTGGCTTCTGGCATGTCCACAGGTCTGCCTCTCAAGCTTGCAGTGCCCTTCATCCACGCTGCATGAGTTTTGCTGTCAATGAACGTGTCTGCAGTGTGGTTGACAATGTCTTGCGCCCCGTTCAGATAGGGTTCTGGTTCCAGAAACACCATGGTGCCGTCTGCGGCGGCTAGGGTTTGGGGCTTGGCAAAACTGGGCAGAACCTGTAGCGTGTTGCCGGACTGTATTTGAGGGTGTACTGGCTTGAGCTGAGTGTAGGTCTGGCGATACAACTCCTGCCTACAAAGGAGCAGATTCAAAATTCACAAAAGCATTTCTGCATCCATGTGGCAGAAAGTGAGCTACTCATGGACATTGCCACTGGCATGTGACACATCACATGCGCTTAGCTATGAGCATACAACAGCTGAGGTGATGCATGATGATGGGTGAAATGTTCAGCATGCAAAAGAAGCACAGTGACACTGATTGCATGATCTAGCCACATAGGCATCTGACACAAAGAATCAGCAGTCAAAGGTGCTGGGCTTGCTTGCTGATGGCATGGAAAGTACAGGCAATGCAGAAAAGGTGCTAGACTCAATTGTTTGTGTGTGAAATACAGGCTATGCAAAAAAGGTGCTGGGCTAAGGTGCTTCTGTGAAGCAGGGCATGCCTGTTTTATTGGATAGTTCAAGCCACACAGGAAAGGTACTGGGGCTCAGAGTCTTGTCTGAAGGGTACAGGCGACGCAAAAAAGGTGCTGGGCTCAAGCTTTTGTCTGCAGAGTTCTTGTCAGGAGAATACAGGCTATGCAAAAAAGGTGCTGTGCTCAAATTTTTGTCTGCAGAGTGCTTGTCTGTCGTGTACAGGCAACGCAAATAAGGTGCTGGGCTCAAGTCTTGTCTGCAGGGTACAGGCAATGCAAAAAAGATGCTGGGCTGAAGTAATTGCCCTAGAGATACAGTCATCACAAAAAAGGTGTTGGGCTCAAGCTATGGCTTTGAACAGTACAGGCAAGACAGGAAAGGTGCTAGGCTGCCTGAAATGTATCATAATGATCAGAAGGTTGTCGTAGGGTTTGATGCAAGCAGACTTGTGCAGCTGCAAAGCTGAATAATCAGCAGAAGTGGGCGTCGTGATTATGAACTGCAAACAATGGCTGTCATGTACTGAATGCAAACATTGCTGAGTGGGCAGGTGGGACTTACAAGATGGCACAGACAGGCATGGCAACAGCTGCACATGGGCCAAGAGCTATGCCCTTGTCATCGTGTCACAGGTGCTGGATGAGGGCAGATTGTGCAGATGTGCAAGCACCCATACCTGAGCGACAAAAGCTGCTCGACCGGTAGAGCCGCATCGTAGCCAGATGCAGAGGCTGAACGAGAGACGGCCCTTGCGTGAGGCTTGGCATAATCTCGGTGCAACAGCGCGATCGGCGCTGCAACGAAGATCAGCAACGCTGAAGCAACCGCAGCTCGCTGAAGCGTTGCACAAGTCCTGAGCCGACTCATTGGCTTGGCCGTACAGGTAAACCAGATGAGATTAAAGTGCTGACAGTTATTTTGTTGCTGGCGGCGTCTGCGACTATCCGTCTTGGCTGGATGTCTTGGATGATCACCTTGCGTCTGGCTACAGAATGCTGGGGGAGTAAGCTCTTGAAAGCTTGCCAAAGGTTACAACGAAGGTCTGAGCTGCGGCGCGGAAACAAATCGCGATCTCCTTTTACGAAGGACCCACAAGCGTGATGTCGCTGCAGTAGTCGGCAGACACAGGTCGAGGTGTCCCGTATGAATATGTTGAACCGAGTGCCGCTTTGCAGTCCGCGGGTCCTGCGCACATCTCACCAGCCGCAACTCAGCATCAATATTGTAGCATCGAAGCCGCTCAAGCGGTCCTTAACACGCAGCGACGCTCGTGCATGGCACCTGGGATAGCGATCACTGCAGCTGATCACTGCAGGAGACGAAACGACTTTTCTCGGTCAACCTCCGAGCAATCCAAACTGCATCGCGTCTGATAGCAAGCGCCTGTAACTTCACGCAAGTGATCGTGATCAGGATGCAGATGGCGCATGCAGCATCATGCAGCCAGCAGGCGTTGTCGACGGTTTCGGCGCGCCCTGCAAGGCTGACCAGACACAGACTGCAGTCCACCGCGCGCACGAATCCTAAGCAGAGACGTCCGCAACGGCGGCATGCCTTCCAAGACCAACCGGCGCAACTTGACATGGAAGATCCGAAGGCAAGCATGCAAGAGCGCGCGAGGACTCCCGCGCTGTATGTTTAAACTAGTTGACCAGATGTGACTGTTCAGGTCAAAGCGCAAATGGAGGCCCTACAGGAACAAATGAACAAGCCTGAGGTTCAAGAGCAAATGCAACAAGTGCAGGCGCTCATGCAAGACAAATCCTTTGCTGAGAAGGTGGAAAAGCTACGGGTGAGTGTGCCACACTATGTGCAAGAAGGCTTGCAGCGCATGTCGTGTAAGACACGCCTGCGAGCAAGTGTCACTGGCAGTCTGCATTGGCAATGGCAAGCATTGAATGCTGTGTTTGGATTGCCAAGACATCAAAGCCTGAGCAAGCTTCAACTGAGTCTGAGACTACACATTTCAGGCAGTGACTTGCAGCTCTGGGGTGCAGTGCAATGTTTTGCTTGCGTGTATGCACAAGCTGCACAGCTTGCTCTGCTCAACATGAACACAAATGTAACTGGCTGCACAATCCAGGCAGCTTGTCATGCCCAGAGAAACTCTGATCATGCCTGCAGATGCATGCTTTGGACAGTTTACGGCTCTTCTTGCATCAAGGCTGTGCTCTGTGTTGCACTGAAAGACTTGACATGGCAGCCAATCCATAGCTGAGTCTTCACTTTGTTCAGGAAGACCCAGAGTTGAAGCCATTCTTTGAGCAAGCAAGGTCTGGTGACCCAGCAGCCATGATGAAGCTGATGGCAGATCCAGACCTGACTCAGAAGGTGATGACTCAGCTTGCTCGCACACCTTGAGTCACGTCTGGTGATTGCTCTCCCTGACGTACATTATTGATCAGTCATTGCTGCCTACAGTCAATTGTTGTTTTGACAAAAGCATCTGTAAGCCATGCTCAGACAGCCATTCGTCAGTCACATATGGTCCCTCAGGGTTTGGCTCAAATTGCCCACTTGAGTCAGCGCTGTCAGTAAAGTTTAGCTTAGTCGTCTGCAGGTGATGAGTAAGCTAGGAGGTGCTGGACCCCCACCCCAAACAGTCGCCCCTGGACCCTCTGTACCTCCAGGCGAGGAAGCTGAAATCAACAACTTGCGAGATGCTGCAAAGTAAGCATTCACCCTACTTGATATGCACACATGTGCTTGCACCACTGTTTTCACGCATGCCATGTCATGATCAAGATGCTGCTGTGAGTACAGAATAATTTGCACACAGGGACATATATTTGAGCATCATGACTGGCACATAACAACCAGAAATCAGCTGCTTTAATGGCAGTACAAATGGTCAACATTGTCCAGAAACAAGTGCATATGCACCTCAGTGTCCGTCTGCTCACAGGATACAAAGCATGCATACACTTCCTGCTATACAAATCAGCAATGTCATCCCAGATCTCCCATTGTTTTGTCTGACGTTCAAAACTTCAAACCAGACGTCCCTACAGATACGCTTAACAAGCCTGCCTGGCGAGACAGGACTTGGCCCACACACACCTAGCAAATGTGCTGGAATGTGTACTCAGTGTTGTTATTGTAGTTATGCAAATCAGCAAGCATTTGTCTGTGATTGAAATGCTTTTACCGCAGGCACGGCGATTTGGAAGCAATTGAGGACTTCATAGCAGTAGGAAAAGATGTCAATGAACCAGATGCAGATGGCAGAACACCATTGCATTATGCTGTAGCATTCGGCAGGGATGATGTGCTTAGTGCTTTGATAGAAGCTAAGGCAAACCTAGAGGCGACAGAGAACTTACAGAATACACCGCTGCATTATGCTTGTGGGTATGGCAGAGGCACGTGTGCTGAGACGCTGATAGATGCTGGTGCTGATACACAGGCCAAAAACTCGACTGGCAAAACTGGTCTTGATCTGGTCAAGTGAGTGCCTACACCCTTTGCACAGACAGCATGTCTGCAATGCTTTTGCTGATTGCAGCTGCATGCCTGAGGCTTCGCATGCAGTCATATATGTATTTGCAATGCTGCCACAAAGCAGTTTGATGCATTTCTGAAGTTTGCTCTCATTTTTATGTCTCAATGCAACTTTAGCATGAAGGTGGTGTCCCAAGGACTACTTTTGGTCTTTGACTCTTTGCAACTGGCTGTGAAAGACTGGATGAGTGCAGGCTGTCAGAGCAAAATCCCATCAATGGTGATGATGAGCTGCTGGAACTACTCAGCTGAAGTCACTTGCCCATCACATGCAGAAGTGCTGTCAAGCTCAGTCCCTACATGTTGAGAGCAGTGTAACAGCAGTCATGCAGAGCAGCTGGGCGTTGCTTTGCCTCTTGTGTTCAGGCGTTCCGAAAACTGCTTCACCTAGAAATGCACATCACACACTCCCTTATCCACCTTGCAAATCGATATCTATGGACATTATGCAAATCTGATGAGTTGCTCTTGTTTGATGCTCTCAGAGCTGGTCAGACAGCTCGTGCCTGTGCGCTGAATTGGTTGACGTACTATGGTTTCAAGACAATGCATGACTTGCCTGCAGGGCAGAGGCTTTCCTTTAGCACAAATGAATGACAACATCGCTCCAGTAGCCATACCTAAATTAGCAGTTCAGTGACCAAGTGGTGGACATGCTGCATTTTGCAGCACAGTTCCTTGTGTCGAATGGAAGCCTTTAGGTAGCTTAGGTTCATATTCTGCGGCTATTTTGGTCCTGTCATTGCTGTCACAAGTGGCTTAGGCAGGCCAAATGTGGGCCATTTACATCAGTCACCCTGACACTGTTCACGACACAAGATCTGAGACACTTGAATCAATCGCCCTTACACTAGTAACGACACAGTACTGAAAGCCCTTTGAATCAGGCAAACATTTGTCATGGCAAGTCAATGCTGAGCTTACCACTGCAGCCCCTTGCTCCAAACGGCACCTTGCTTACTTCAGACGAAGTTCCTTGGTATCTGGATTGAAAGTCAGCACATCCTTGACAGCGTGCTTGAAAACAGCCTTTTCTTGGGCAGTCTGCATTGGACAGCGCACATAATATCAGGTAATATTGCCTGAGAGACCATGAACTGATGCAACTTTGCTGACACTGCTTGCATTGCAGCGAATTGCCACTCCAGGCCGCACAGATACTTGCCAAGACGGAAGCGTGTGTGTCGGACATACGTGTGTGGCACATGTATGGGCAACAATGAACACGACTCACTCATGGGAAAGACTTTTTGCAAAAGAGATGAGTAATGCCTGCACTGCAATTACATAATAGGTGCCCAGCCATAATCGACAGACAGGTCTGCATTCAGCTTGCCATTGTCAACCATGCAAAAGTCTTATATAAAAAGACACTCTTTGAAACAATTTGACAGATTACTTGTTTGTAAGTGCCAGACATGCGAGAGCTGAGAACAAGGCAGCTTTGACGTTTTGCATGCAAGAGATGTTACCACAGAACCAGCTGCTTGAAATGCTGTGACAAATTAGTTAGTTTTGCCAGACATGCCAAAGCTTGCCAGGGGTGCTCCAAAATTGAGATTTTTTGACAGGTCGCATGCAAGGGGTGTTACTATAAACTCAGTCTCTTTAGCTGGTCTGACAGATTGCTTATGTATGACAGACATGCAGAAGCTACCCAGAAGGCGCTCTTGAATGGCTTTGATAGATCATGTGCAAGGGATGCAACCACAAAACCAGTCTCAATGCCTGCTATGATAGATTGCTTGCTTGTGCCAGACATGCAAGAGCTTAAGACAAGGCACTCTTCGAATGCTGTGACAGCTTGTGTGCAAGGACTGCTATCACAAAAACAGCTTCTCAAAGTTGCATGAGAGATTGCTTGCTTGAGCCAGTCTTGTCAAATGCTATTACAAATTTCTTGCTCGAGCTACACATAAAATTACTTACTACGAGGCGTTCTTTGAAATGCTGGGACAGGTCCTTGGCGGGGATGCTGCCACCTCTGCTTTTGGCATAGTCCCTGATCTCAGCTGCTGTGACTGGGTTTGACGGCTTGGAAGTCACTGCCTCAGCCTTGACTGCAGGAGAGGGCGTTGCTTCCTTCTTGATCGGTGGCTTTGTAGCTGCCTTGGCCTGCAAGAAACTGGTAAGTTGACTGAAATGGTGAGTTTGAGCAGATGATTGGAGCAGATACAACGCGCGATTGAACAACCTCACGATCCACCAAATGCTATTGAAATCTGTCTGAAAATCTGAAGACAGCAATGGTTACAGGTATCAAATTCAGCACTTGCAAATTCTACATAAATGTTGACCGCCAGTGTCAAAGGCTTGACGGCAACTCCTGTGTTTGGCTTCAATTTCTATGTTCCTGTGTTTGACAGCAATTTCACCAGAACACACATAACGATGCTATATTCCTGATTTTCAGCACCCAGCCGCTGACAGAGGCCACAACAGACCACATATTGTTTCAGAATGCTGCTGTTCCAGTTTCAAGCAGGACAAGTAAGAAGTTCACCTGGCCTGAGGGTGGTGTGGCTGAGCGCTTGCGCTTGGCTGCTGGTTGATTGTAAATTGCCACGCTTGTGAATGTCAGCTTGCTGTGTGTTCACAACATGTGATCCCATGTGAACATGATATACATGACAGGCTGCTATGTTTGTGACTGTCAGCGCCAAAAATTGACAGCAGGACAGGACAGGACAGGACAGGATAGGGCAGGGAAGGGCAGGACAGGGCAGGGCAGGAGAAGGTACCTGTCCTGTTGGTGGTGTGGCTGAGCGCTTGCGCTTAGCTGCTGGCTGATCGCCTTCAGCTTTTCGCTTCACACCAGCCGCTTTGCTGACGCCTGAGGTTGGAGTAGGCGACCTATTACGCGCTGCACAACGCTCGAGCATGTCAGAGTCAATGTGCTTTTCAGCTCAGAGCAGGACGCAAAAGACAGTCATAAGCAACAGGGTGTGATCACATGTGAATTCAACAAGCGTCATCCGTATCCTCATCCGTATGAATGCAGCTAGCAAACCCTTTGGCTTTTTGCTTCACTCCAGCTGCTTTGCTGATGCCTGAGGTTGGAATGGGGGACCTGTTGCGCACCGCACAGAACACAAAATCTTAATGCAGCTAAATGCAGGCTTTTTGTCAGCTCACAAACAGAATACAGTCACAAGCTGCTGCGTGTCTTTGTATCCGGTATTCACAAGCGGCAGGTCTGTGTTGAAAGGCTTTGGCATCGCTCTTCACACCAGCTGCTTTGCTGACGCCTGAGGTTGGAATGGGGACCTGTTGCACGCTGCACAGAACACAAAATCTCAATGCAGCTAAATGCAGGCTTTTTGTCAGCTAACAAACAGAAAACAGTCACAAGCTGCTGCGTGTCTTTGTGTCCGGTATTTACACGTGGCAGGTCTGTGTTGAAAGGCTTTGGCATTGCTCTTCACACCAGCTGCTTTGCTGACGCCTGAGGTTGGAGTGGGGACCTATTGCACGCTGCACAGAACACAAAATCTTTACGCAGCTAAATGCAGGCTGTTTGTCAGCTCACAAACAGAAAAAAGTCACAAGCTGCTGCGAGTCTTTGTGTCCGGTATTCACAAGTGGCGGGTCTGTGTTGAAAGGCTTCGGCGTGGCCCTTCAGCCCAGCTGCTTTGCTGACGCCTGAGGTCGGTGTGGGGGACTGGTTGCGTGCTGCACAGTGCTTCAGTGTGTCAGACTCAATGCAGCTTGCATGCAGAAAAGATGTTCTCCAACTCACAGCAGGATGCAAGACGCAATCAAAAGCATCTGGGCTGATGCAGCTAGCAAACCCTTCAGCTTTGTGCTTGATTCTAGCTGCTTTGCTGACATGAGAAGTTGTGGCGTGGGGGACCTCTTGCGCGCTGCATGCAACACAAAGTCCCAGAATCGAATCAGCTTTTGCACATGTCGTCTGCTTTCAAGTCATAACAGAACACATATCAGAGTGAGCAGTTACAGAGGATTTTGCGATTACGATTCTCAGTTGATGCAGCTAGCAAAGCCTTCAGCTTTGCACTTCGCTCCAGCTGCTTTGCTGACATTGGACGTGCTGAATATCTCACAGTTTGCACTCTATCTGAGTGACTCATACTTCCAAACAACACGTATTGTGTATGATGTGTTGCAAATTGAGTATTGCATATGGTACATCACTGCCTCCTTACTCTTGTATCAGTGACTATACGCATGACACACTGTCTTAAAGACTCAGCAACCTGATCACAGCATCAGCCAGTGCAAGAAGAGCATGCTTACCTTTTTCTTTCTAGATCTTCAAAGACCTTGAAAGACTAGGCGATAAAGATATGCCTTGTTGTCTCACCCCCTTCACAATGAGACAAGAAAAACATCAAGACCTGTGCACTGGAGCTATTTATTTGCACTGTCAAAGAAAAGGAAGCCCAAAGATAAATTGCTCAGATTGACAACAGCCGTGAGGTATGAAACATGTACTGTACTGAGATGGTCGATCAGCACCTTTTAGCTGACATGTGAACAGTCCCCTGCACTCATGACCAGCATCTGATGTGGAGGCTGAGTCCATGTCAGCCAAACAGTGCTGGTATGCCATCTTCAGCACAGCGTTCATTTTGCACCTTAGACTGTTGTCAAGTCAGCCTTGCAAGCATGCTTTGCTTGTATTGGCTAATCTTGTAAGCAGGGTGCTGATTTCATGTGACAGTGTGTTTACATGCCATGTGATCAATGTCATGCACTGTCGCGAGGCAGTTGTCTGTCCTGGCTTGTCACAACATGCGCTACACACACCTAGCACATATGCTGGAAAGGGTTCAAGTGATGATAGCGGCTAACAACTCTCATGATATGATTACTTTCATGGTTATCGGTCTCACTATCATGATTATCGACGTTGCAAGTGATGGTCCTCACTTGCTTCAGCAGCAGAAGCAGCCTTGGGGGGTTTGGGGGGGTCATCTTTGGGGCTCAAGCCCTTAGCAAGGGCATCTAAGTCTTCTATATCATCATCATCATCATCATCGTCATCATCATCAGTCAACAGACTGTCATCCTCTCTTTTGTCCTGCAGCAGCAAAGTTTTTGATACCTACCAGGGAGCTGCTCTTCTCTCCAGGATGGATTACAGAAATCATGCATGGTTCACTTATATGTATCATCAAGGAATTCTATGATCACCAGCAAGCTAGCATCTGCCCGCATTTTGGCACGGGATGTCTTGTACATGTCTTGATTGGTTTCAAGTTGCCTCAGCACCACAGCACTTGCTGATTGTACAAGGGCCACGTGAGAAAGCTTTACAGCAACATCTGTTAGATGGCAAAACACAAACACAGGTTGGCAGGAGCAGGCTGTACCACAAATCATCAGACTTGGTTAAAGGGGTATTTGTGAGCAAGCTCCTTGCCATGTTTGATGAGGGTGGCGCACGCTGAGGATGACTACAAAAACAATCATGCAAATTCAGACTAAAATCAAAGGTAGGCAATGTCAAAAGCAGGCCGCACCAAATTGGATGCGTCATCATCGGACTCAGAGAGGCCAGTCTTCTTGAGCAGCTGTTGCAACTCTTTGCCATGCTTGCTGAGGGCGTTACCACCTTCGTCTTCGTCTTCTTGACTTGCTGTTGGTGACCTTCATACACACAAACCCACAGCTGTCAGCCTGAGAAGCAGCATGTCAAGAGGTGATGTCAAGAAAGGTGACTGTTCTTGAGCAGCCGCTGCAGCTCCTTGCCATGCTTGCGGAGGGCGGTACCACCTTCTGCTTCTTGGTCTTCTTGACTTGCTGTTGGGGACCTTCATACAAACAGGCATGCATGTGTCAACATGACAAGGGCTTCAACATTTAGCATGCAGCGATACAACCTTGGGGTGGCAAGTAGTTTATTAATCAAAAGCCAGCCTAGCTGATAAAGAGTTCGTGAGCCAAGAACCACCGTCACAAAGATTGGATGGAAGCTTGCTGCATGCTTGCTCTTGGAAGTTGACTGCCATTCAGAAGGAGAGACATGTCTGTCGTTGAGGTTGCGTTGTGTGCCGAGGTCCTCATCATGGTCAGCAGCATTGTGTTCATATTGTGCTGTGTGCCGAGGTGCTCATTATCGTCAGCAGCATTATGTTGATACTCTGAGAGGCATGACTTTGTACATGTATTGAACTGGCCATCATGACATCCAAATTACCAAATGGCAAGAAGTTTGTGAGCCGACAGGTTTTGTGCTGAGTGTGACTAATTGTTGTGACTTACTGTCGTGGAGGAGGGGAAGCTTCTCTGTTGTTGAGGTCATCCTGCTCACCCATATCTTCATCATCATCAGCAGCATTCTCTTCATACTCCCAGTCTTCTGCTCCTTTATCCCCCTTGACCGTATTTACCTACAATCCATTGCATGAAGTGAGCATGTAACTTACGGAACATTTAATTGAGCACTGATGCCTGGAGCTTTTAAGCCAGGAAGTCCAGTGAGTCACATCTGGCTTCCTACCCCAGACTGTGAATCCTTGATTAATTGGCCAGCAGCATACATGGCAGTCCAGCATGAATGATTGTATAGACCTGCAGACATGTCCATGACGCATTACTAGATTGGTTTTCCACTTGCCTTTCACACAGGTGAAATGTAAATGGCTCAATTGCCATGCAGTCCAGGTACAAGTTCAGCATGATCCTGTCTGCTGCCAATAGTAGCATTGCAGACTACTTGTCACCAATCAAGACTCATTGCTCGCTTGCAGTTGTCGTTGGCTTTCCTGACGTGGTGCGCATGCATGTGTTGCTGCTCCAAGCTCACTGTTTGTTTGCATTCGACGCTGTCTTTAGTGACTTTCTGTGCATGCACTATTGACACTAGGCACTCACATCAGCGCCAGCGCTTTCATTGCGGCGTTCAGCAGCACTGCTTTGGTCAGCATTAGCGACGCGTGCCCTATTAGCTCTCTTTTCCTCTTCATCACTATTAGCCCCCCCAGCAGCCCCCTCGTCAGGGCCCCCATCCACCATCTTAGCTGCATGCCATGAAAATCAGTCAGTCAGTCATTTGTTTCCTGGTCAGTCAAGGCATCAATGAGTCATTGAAGGCTTTCTTCTCTGCTTCATCACTGTTAGCCTGCGCAGCACCCCCTACTCAGGGGCCCCGTCCACCATCTTGGTTGCATGCCATTCAGAGCAGTCAATCATCCATTTCTTTGCTAGGTCAGTCAATGCATCAATGAGTCAATGAAGGATCGCTTCTCTTCTTCCTTGCTGTCGGCCACCCTGACCAACCCCTCATGAGGCCCAGCATCCACAATCTGAGCTGCATGCCATGAACAACCATCGTTAGCAACACGCGCCCTCTTAGCTTTCTTCTCTTCTTCATCACTGTTGGCCCCCCCCCCCAGCACCCCCCTCTGGCTGCCGTTGATCAAATGAAATTCAAACTTTCATTTAATCGATCAATCAATCAATCGATCAATTGCCTGGCGACCAGAGTAGCAATCGCCATCACAACAAGCGGCCTTACTGCAATGTCTTCTTGTGCGTGTTGAAAGTGATACTGCAACAGGGCAGGTTGAGGACATGCTTATGCTGAAACTCATGAAACTTTCTGCGAAAATAGACCATCTCCAAAGGTGTAGATTGCTTGATGCAGCTTTGGGAAAACGCTGCGGCACAATACCAGTGTGCATATCCATTATTGCAAACCAGACTGCAACAGCTGTTGGAGGAGGTTTCAGGCAATACCAAGCAGGCACTTTTGGTGCATTCTGTGAAATAGAGCAAGCACTGATCAAGAGCAGCCTCTGCTGCAATGGATTCAACACTGACAGACTTGCAGCTAGCAGAGCTGTTGGACACACAGTCCCCAGGCCTAGGTGAAGCTGTTGTGGTTGCTAAGGTACCTCACATGTTCCAGGTTATGCAACTGATCATGTCCAACACTTCACTTGATTGGGTTGAGCATTTTGCTCAGGCAAGTCCACCACAAGATCGCAACTAGGCACCTTCACTGGCAGCAATGGCCTGACTGAGGCGGCTCTTGCCACTGAAGTGGCTGTTGTGCTTCTTCTCCATCTCTTCCTCTGCTTCTTCAAGACTCATCGCGTGCTGCCTTGGAGGGGCTTTGAAGTTGTACCAAGCAGTCAGCGGCACAGCGACAAACTCTTTTCCCTCCTTAAGGAGCACAAAGTAGTTGCTTGCAGCAATGCCTCCCTCCAGTTGTCCTTTGGAGACGACATTGCCAGCTCTGTTCTTGAGCAGCCAGGGCGTTGCATCCTGCTGTGGGAGTGATGGCTGCCTGCGTCTGGAGGGTATGACTTCTGGCTTGTCTTTGTGCAGACTCCATTCTGTGCTTGGCTCTTTGAGGACTGGGGGCGTGCCCTGAAATATATGCTTACACGGATGCCAGTAGGCTGATGACTGACTTGATGCATGGCATGCAGCGTTTCAAGTGAGCTCAGGCAATGGCCTGTCGTCATTGCCTACCATTGCAAAGTTGCCCACAACATACTTTGCTTGCAGGTGTCTGCGGGAACCGGCTCGAATTGCAACGGGACGACCCTACGTCGCACAGACTTGGTTTAGTGATCACAGAGCTGTGTCGTACCAGCGATCGTGACCGACTCAAGCGCAACGTACGTCCGAAGCACCTGCAGACATGTTTAGATTTGCCTATCTACGATCTCTTGGTTACTCAGACCAGCGAGCCGGGCCTCGGTCAAGCTGATGAAGCAGTGGCAAGTCCGCTCACAGCGGCATTATACCGATCAGCGAGAAACGAAGCTGAACTTGAGGCAGTCGAGTCGCCTGCGCAGGGCCTGATCGCTGGTCTGGACATTCTGCAAGTGGTCAGCCGGAGCGATGCATTCCGCTGCTATGTCTCTAGCCATGCTCAGCGCACGCCGTTTTAGACGCAGAGCGTGCATGCTTCAAATCATTCACAACCGATTTTAGACTGAACTGTCTGAGCTATGACCCAAATCGACTGAAAGGGTGGTTGTGGGTCATGTGCGTGTTTGCCGGGTGCAGAAAGTAAGAAGTTACTGCATATCTTAGGAACTCAGCAATGCCATGCAAAACATACCAATTGCTGTTGTGCCTGCACACAGTGGGCATTGGCTGCAACCTTTTCGCTTGCCCTCTTATACAGCTTCAAAGAGACCTGAGCAAGAAAGGAAGGTTCATGGCATACAAGACAGCAAGGACAAGCGTCCTGGAGGGCTGCAGATACAGTGACCTTGCGGTTGCTGTACCCCAACAGTTGATGTTGCAACATCAGCAAATTTGTGCATGACTTCAACAGCTAAGGGCATGCCTTTTGATTGATCTGATACAACATGGTCATGCAACACTCTCGATGCAATTCAATGGGGCCCCTGATGCAGCATTGGTGTTGTGTGACCCGACAGCAGAACTAGAAAGTTGTGATTGTTTGACATTTGAAAGCAATAGGGCAGGTGTGCAATGTTTATGGATCAAAACACACGGTTTGCCTTGCACTGCAAAACAAAAGCTACTGACAAGGCTGAAGACGAAACACTGCTTGTGGCAAAGGAAACCAATGAAACAGCTAAGTGTCAAGGTATATCAGCTGCCTAGCTGGCAGTTCAGATTCTGGAAGCCGCTGACAAAGCTGAAGGCAAGTGACTGCTGAAGACACAAACGTCCCTCAAACAAAATGAAATGATGCAGGACTCAGGGTTCAAGGTATTTGGGCTGTATGGCTGGCGGCAAACAGAAGCCACTGACAATGCGAAAAATAAGAAGCTGCTTGATAGACAAGACTACTCAATCTGACATACGGGCATGCAGGTCTCAGGCGTCAAGATATGATCATGCAGGCTCAGGGGTCAAGGTATACGGGCTGTCTAGCTGGTGGCAAACAGAAGCCACTGACAAAGCTGAAATTGATGCCTGCATGCATATCTCTGCCATCAAGCCTCTGCAGCAGAATACGGGCAGCGTCCTTGCTTTTGCTAGACAGCGCACTCCAACCTAACAGCTTCAACAATTTGTCTTGCAGCACTCCATCGGCCAGATTCTGAGTTGCACTGATGTTGTACAGCGCAGCTAACACAGCTGAAACCACTGCTGCGTCGCTGCTGTCTAGCAGCATGTACAACTTGCCTACAATGCCTGTATCTGCCATTCTGCCCCTTGGAGTGTGCCTACAGTGGGTGGGACTGGAGGGATCTGACTCTTCGTGGAGTCTACCAATACGGAAGAAATCTCTCTTGCGGCTTGGCTGTTGCTTGAAGCTTGGGGAGGCTTTGTCACACTCAGGACAGACGCCTGATCTGAATGCTGCTAGGTTTGTCACTGCATATGCTGCCACCACTTGCCCTGCCGCATCTGCAGAGCCGTACATGCAAATGGACTCAAAGCAACAAGGTCAGCACAGCATGCATGCACACACAGTGTCAAGGAGTAGCACTCAATGACACTGCTGCAGACAACAGGGTTGCTACAACATATGTGCCCGTGTTGCAACAGTCTTGCAGATTGAGAGGCGTCACTTGTGTTCTCCAAGTGACCAGCAACCCTGAAATGCTCACATTGCAAACACAATTGCATTGGCAGCAGGATGATGCAACGTGGGCTGTAGCAGTTTGCACATTAAAGTCATGTGTGCGTTGGCAAGGACCATGCAAGGTGCATGGGTCCAGCACTCAAGCATCGGTCAAGCAGACAGTTGTGGTGAAGCTGCTGACTGCATGACGAGCAATTCTGTCATGCTTTAAGTGTAATGGTCAATGCCAAGCCTTGCTTACAAGTCAAACACAGATTGACCTGTTTGCATCATAGTGCTCCACCGCTCAGATGCAACACAAAATGATCTGTCAGTGCAGGAGTTCATTGTTGCTCATTGCAACAAAAGGACTAACCTGGTGCTTGCAGTGTTGTCATGATTGCATCCAGAACTGGGGTGTGCACAGTCAGCTGTGTCCTGACTGTGTCAACATTCACTGGGTCTGCATACGAGTTCTGGGCCTTAGTAACCTCCAAGGCCAAGACGTGCACCAGCCCTAGGGCAGCTGTTTTGGCCCCAGCATCCGTACTGCTGAGCATGGCGCTGAGAGCTGGAAGCAATTTGGGTTGGGAGCTAATGAACGCAGTCATGTGGGAGTTGTGGGTTGTGTTGCTGCTGCAGCACAACTGCCAACACAGGTTAGCAGCATCAGTTTGCCCAGCTGGGCATCCAGATTCCATCAGAGTCAGCAGCTGCTGCATGACTTCCACGCGATTGGCAGGAAGCTGTATGAGGTTTCTGAGTGTCTCAGCTGCTGCAAAGGCGCCAATAGGCGTTCCTGAATCCAAAATTTTGCACAAATACTGAGCAGCTTCTGAGTCTCGGAGCTCAAAGGTTGCGAGTACATCGGCTGGAGCTGAGTCTGACAGCATATGCAAGCACGCTGCTGCTGCCTCTTGTTCTTGTGCGTTGCCCTTTGAAAGCAAAGAAAGCAGACAGTGTATTGCACTGATGTGCTGCGTCTGTTCTTTGGCTACTTTGCATAGGGTGAAAATAGCTTCAGACTTGACTTTGCTGCTATTCCAGCCAAGCAAGCATAAGCAGCCAGCAGCAGCAGCTCTGGCTTCTGCCTTAGAAGCTGCCAGCATCTGAATCAACGCTCCAACTGCTCCTGCTTTCAGCATCGCTTCACAATTCTGTGGGCTACGCACGGAAAGGCATCGCAAGATCCCTGCTGAATTCACTTGACACTCTGGCAGGCTCTCGTCAAGGAGCAGAGCGACTAGCGTGGGGAGAATGTTTGCTTGAAGGATAGTTGCATGCGTCTGAGGGTCCTTCACCAACCCCCGCAGCTGCCATAGGCTATAGCTGCTGCCTGAGCGGTATGATGGGACCTGCATGCTGGGGCTTGCCAGCCGCTGCAGGATTTGCTGCAGCTGGCTTGGCTCTGCGCTGTGAACTTTTGGTTGCAGAGATGGGTACATGCGCTCGGAACCTTGCTGAGCAGCTGAAGTTGGCGCTGGTGCATAGCTTGTGCTTGCCTGATACTGCTGAATCAGACTGCAGAGCACAGCAAAGCTATCCTTTTGTGCTCACTTTGCATATAGCAGTGTTGAGACATGAAGCGCATGGCGGACAAATGAGACTCTGACTGGTGTGTACCTCTTGAGGACATAGTTTGGACTAAGCTGGAGTGTGTTGAGTCTGGTGTTTGTTGCAGGGCAGGTCGCGTGTCCCCGTTTCCACCAGTCCAAGATTGCTGCTCGTTCGTACGTCTGCATCGTCAAAGCGTCCAACACAATGTGACAACTCAGCTGGGCGTCCAGACGAGCAATCAAGGAACACTTGTACCTGCCCTGTTTCACTGATCAAGACCGGGTCGCTCATGATCTCCTGTGTGATCGGACATATGAACTCCGTTGGGCACGAGTTGCTCATGCAATGATGCTTGCTGGTTTATAAGATTGCGCAACGTCAGGAAGCAATTGCCTTTCGCGGATCTGACAACAGTATGGAGAGCTGCAAGAAGCAGTGACTAACGGTTAGTCAGTGACCGCAAAGATAGCAGCTGAATTAATGCTAGGTCCTACTTTGACCCTAGAAGCCAGGGTGATGGTACGGGCAATTAGTAAGGCACCTTCAATCACGTTCTCCATCACTCATGCCGCACGTGCTCTGCACGGTCCAGGATAAGCTTTTTCGATCAATCAATGAAATTTACAGTCCGTTTTTCAAATTTCAGGGGTTCTACTCGAGCATCGCAAATTTGGATTACTCATCCAGGCACACGCGAGCTTGCTTTGATTCCACTCGAGTAGCAGTTTCTGCAGTGCCGCTCTATCATCGTTCCTTCGAGAAATCGGAGTTTTGCAACAAGCTCGACCCCTGCAGCGTCAGATATGGCTTCCAACATTTTGCTGTCGCTTGCATCCCTTGCTATCGTGCTCAACACCGTTTATGGTAAGGGTCGTTTGCAGAGGTGTGTCCTGTTCCATAACTCGGAGGTGACAAAGCCAGCGATATAGGACGATTGCTTTGCAGGCGCTCGGCAGGTAGCTCAAAGAAGTCTGCAGCAAACACAGGTGAGTCATGTTGCCTGCGTTGTTTACACTTGCGATCGCACTCGTGCCCTGGTATGCGCATGACAGTATGCTGCCGTGCTTAGCATTTACTGCGGGTATACAGCACCGCGACTGACTTGTCGACACGTGCTTTGGATGGCATCTTGCAAAATGGTATACAAAACCTTGTTCAATTGTTCACCTTCTTGTTCCGCAAGCAGGACGCACCTCAACTAGCTATCGGAGTTTTGCCCCCTTTGCCTTACGCGACCACAGGATTGGAGCCGTACATTGATAACGCCACAATGACAATTCACCATGACAAGCACTTCAACACCTACGTCGTGAACCTGAAGTACCTTGTCGGCAACTACAGTCAGTTGGCGAACTACAGCCTTGCACAGCTGCAGAGACAGGTCGGAACGAATGTTGTGAACGGCACGGCCGCTACTACACTCAAAAACAACGGGTAAGCTACATCCTATGCTTGCATTGCTCTGCGTGTTGACCCGGCAAGCCAATCCCGGTAGTTGTTATTTCCATACAGCACGCTCAGCACTCAGCTTGCAGTTACAGCCTTTGCAGAACCTGTCATGGCCATGTAAGTGTGTCTTGCCTGCCTCTCCTCCTTGCACATGCTGCTTCTCCAAAGAGCAGTTGCAGTGTTTGTATGCAGCTATACCTTCACAAAAAGTCTATGACTGTTTCGTCATCAGACACAACATTGTGAGATGCAGCACAACTGCATTGCTGTGTCAGTTGCCAGTGTCAGTAAGCTAAGCTGCCAGTGAGCTTGCAGCGGCGGAGTCTGGAGCCACTCATTCATCTTCTAGCATGCCCTGCAAACTCATCTGCATGCTGCTACATTTGTGCATTGAGATTGCCAGTTTCAGTAAGATGCTTTCCTTTTTGCCTTATAGGGGCAGAGGCTGGAATCATGCGTTCTTCTTCTAGCTTGCCTCTGCAAACTCATCTGCATGCGGCTACCTTTTTGCATGTAGGTTGCCAGTACCAGTCATATGCACTGCTGTTTGCCATGCAGGGGCGGAGCCTGGAATCACGCATTCTTCTTCAAGGAGTTGGCACCCGCCAACTCATCAGTCACAAGCTACAACAACTCAGCCAGCAGCGCTCTCAAGGCCGCAATCAACACCTCGTATGGCAACTACACCAATTTCCAGACACAGTTCACTGCAGCAGCTACAGGAGTGTTCGGCTCAGGCTTTGCATGGCTAGTGGCAACTGCAAACAATGTCACCATCACCACCACACCAAACCAGAACAACCCGCTACAGACTCTGATCGCCAACACCACCAGCACAACACCTGGAATCCCTGTTCTGGGCATTGACGTGTGGGAACACGCTTACTACCTGCTGCATAACTCTGACAGAGCCAGCTACATCTCCAGCTTCTACAATGTCATCAACTGGGTGCAGATTAGTCAGAACTACCAGTACGCAGCAGCTGGTGCTGTTCCTGACACAACTGCTGGACCATTGCTCACCAGCCTAACCTCTTCTTGAGCTCTGCAACAGCTCATCACAGCAGCCGGATCAAGAATCTATCTCAACACAGCTTATGCATTTGGTTTGCAGCAATTTGGTTATGAAGTTGAGTCCGTCTTATTACAGCAGGACTGTGCTATACACGCTATAGCTTGAGCCTAGGCAAAATGAAGGACTTGCAGCTGTTTATAGCAGCTGCTGGCATGTTGTTTGCCTGTGGCACAGATCTGAAACATACGTGAAGCATGTGACTGTTAGGTGAAGCCCTGAATGTCACAACCCATCAAGTCAGGCATACTGTTTTGACCATTACAGGCTGTTCACACAGGCTGTTCACACTGACAACTACTGATAGTATGGGCTTGCAAACTGAACATCTGCTGACATTGGCGACCATGCTTTACTGCAGTCAAACTCCCATGAGGTGTTGCGCATGTGACCACAATTAAATGTGAACCCCGCTAGCTGTTACTGAAGCAGCGCATGCATTACTGACTACTGAGATGCCAGAACTCAATGATGAGACTATGTAAGGTTGCAAGATGTACATGTCATGTCTGCTCCGTACAGGGTTGCCATAGTACCTGGCCATTTGTAAATAAAGGATACGAATCAGGGGTGTACTCTTCTCTGCATTCAGCACAAGCAGCAAAAAGCACTGAACAGGACATTGCGCTCAGCAATCAAAGCTTTGATGTGTACACGGGGTAGTCATTAGCTTCACGAGCTGAACCTTTGCAACTGGACTGATACAGCTGCTGGTTGCCGTTGGTGTAGCAGTGTGAGGAATTAGCACCTCGCCATCTAGCTAGCAATGCCTTTTATCCCATACGCGCTCTGTAACAATGGTTTCGGAGCTTTCGGTTCCAGACAGTTACTAGCTTTTTGAGCGCATCATGTCCGGCGAGATCGAGATGTTCGATGCTGGCAACAACAACGGGAACGCCGGTAAAGGCAACCCCTTCAACCCCTCAAAGATAAGTATCCTGTTCCCCGCATTGATGATTTGTTGGACAAGCTGACAGGTGCTGCAGTGTTTACCTCACTTGACCTGCAGTCTGGCTACCATCAAATACGCATTGCGGAGGAGGACGTGCCTAAAACTGCTTTTGGGACGCCTCAGGGTCTGTTTGAGTTCCGTGTGTTGAGCTTTGGCCTGACTAATGCGCCTGCTGCCTTTCAACGCGAAATAAACAGGATCTTTGGTCACTTGCCCTTTGTGTTGGTTTATTTGGATGACATTCTTGTGTTCAGCAAGGATTCTGAGCAACATGCACAGCACCAGGTGTTACAGCTGCTCAGGTCTGAACATTATATGCCAAGATGTCTAAATGCGCCTTTTTCCAGCCTTCTGTTCACTTCTTGGGGCATGTTGTATCTGCTCAGGGACCCTAGGAAGACATCTGTGATTGCTGAGTGGCCTAAGCCCAAAAATGTTGCAGAGCTCCGCTCTTTCCTTGGTCTTGGCAACTATTTCAAACACTTTGTGCAAGGGTACGCAAAACTCATTGCACCATTTGTGGCCGTTACTAGTAACAAGGCCCAGTTTGTGTGGGGGGAGAGACAGGAAACAGCATTTTGCAAGTTACAATGGTGTCTTACACATGCACCTGTCTTGGCCTTGTCTGACTCAGATGCCACATATGAGCTTGTCTGTGATGCATGTGGTATCGGCTTAGACGCTGTGTTGCTGCAGAAGCAGAAGCCAATAGCCTATTACAGCTACAAGCTTTCTGATGCTGAACGGCGCTACCCAGTCAGGGAACAGGAGCTACTTGCTGTCATTACGGCCCTTGAGCAGTGGCGGTGCTACTTGGAGGGTGCAAAGGGTGAGGTCACAGTTTTAACTAACCACAAGCCAAACACCTTCCTAGATAGTAAGCCCGCTGTGCAGCTGTCAAGTAGGCAAGTGCAATGGCAAGAGTTTTTAGCACGCTTCCACTTTCAGTGGGAATATTGCAAGGGTGTCCATAACGTTGCTGATCCTATAAGCCGCAACCCTGCATTACATGCCTTGCAGCTGCATGCTGGGCGCTGTCGTGATCGCCATGACAGTCCCACATTACATGCTCTGCAAGCACAGGGTGCTGAAGGTGATGCTGACTCTGACGCTGACATGGACATATATGACAGTCTCAATGTATCTACACAATTTCTCCAGCGTATACGCAATGGCTATGCAGCAGACCCTTGGTTTGCAACTGATGCCAATACAAAAGACCTGACTTACGTCAGTAACTACTTGAGAAAAGGTGAGCTGATCGTTGTGCCTGATGCTGGTGACTTACGCAAACAATGCTTGTCACTGCACCATGGTACCCCTTATGCTGGTCACTTGGGGCGTGACAGGACAAAACGCTTGATAATGCAAACGTATTGGTGGCCTACGCTTGACAGAGATGTGACACAGTTCGTGTCTACCTGCGATTTCTGCCAAAAGAACAAAGCCTCCAATCAAAAACCTGCTGGCTTGCTGCAGCCGCTGTCTATACCAGAGTTCCGCTGGCAAAGTGTGTCTACAGATTTCATTACTGATCTGCCCAAGACCAAAGCTGGTCACACTGCCATTCTGGTATTTGTAGACAGGCTGAGTAAGATGGTGCACTTTGCGCCATGTAAGGAAGATGTGGGTGCACAAGAATTTGCTCAAATCTTTACGCGAGAAATCTTTGCAAAGCACGGCCTTCCACAAGAAGTAGTTTCTGATAGAGGTACGCAATTCACCTCTCAATTCTGGAAGTCTGTTGCCAAAATTCTGGGTGTTAAGCAAAGTCTGTCCAGTGCGCGCCGGCCTCAGTCGGATGGACAGACTGAGCGCACCAATCGCACGCTTGAAGACATGCTGAGGCATGTTGTATTCCCATCACATGATGACTGGGATCTACGCCTGCCATGCTGTGAATTTGCCATCAGTAATGCATGGAATGCGGCAACAGGCAGTACACCGTTCTTCTTGAACACTGGTGCTCATCCTAGGAGTCCAGTCAATTTGAACATTGTATGCAAACTGCCCGCTGTTGATGCTTTTGTTGGCAGAATAAATGCAGCCATTGCTCGTGCAAAAGATTCTCTGAAGTGTGCACAGCAGAGGATGAGTAATGACTATAACGCTAAGCACCATGATGAGTCATTTCAGGTTGGTGAATTTGCTTATTTGTCACCTGAAGGTTTGAACATCTCAACGGGCGGGTCCAAGAAGCTGTTGCCTCGGCAATAGGGACCCTTTGAAATCACTGAACGTGTAGGCAGACTTGCTTACAAGCTGCTTTTGCCTTCTTCTATGAGCAGAGTGCATCCTGTCTTTCATGTGTCCCTGCTCAAGCGCCCTAAGGATGGTGGCCGCAACTCTGCACCGCCTCCTGCAATGCTGCTTGACGGGCAAGAAGAGCATGAAATTGACAAGGTTCTTGCTTGCAGACCCAAGCCTCACAAACGCCAGCCCAACCACTGCGAATATCTAGTCTCTTGGAAGGGTATGGGGCCTGAGGAAATTGAGTGGTTCTCTGAACATAAACTCAGGAATGCTGCTGATGCTGTGCAGGAATTCACGACAGACAGTCTCAGAGCAGGCCTGCACCACGCCTTGGCAGAGCCACAGATACTGCGCATGATACGCAGCCTGCAAATGCAGCTTCTGCAAAGAAGAAGCGCGGGCGACCTGCTAAGTCCTTATCTGCAACTTCTACACCTGTCAAAAAGCAGAAGAAGAAGTCTGGACAAGCTTCAGTGCAGAATACAACAAGGCAGTCAGCTCGCCTACAACAGCAGCGCTCATAAGGTTGTTAGATTCCTTTTTGTCCTGCTGTGATGGCTTGCTATTGCTTTTGCCTTGTTTGAGGTTTGCCTATATCGGCTGGGCTGCTGATCTGTACAATGAGTACTTTTGCTAAGCTTTCCTCAGAACTGTGAACTGTTGCTTTGCAGCCCATGCTTTAGGCTATGCAACCTCTTTAAGCTACGCTATGCAACGCTAGTGGCATCCCAATGCCGGCAGGGTGGCTTGTGCTGTGCTACAATGCAGTTCCCTTATGCTCTCGCTTTGTTGCTGTTCAACCTGGGTAAGTTAAATATAAGTGGGGGGGAATGTAGCAGTGTGCTCTATGCTTTACCCTAGCAGTGGTTATGGCATCACGTGTCTGATCATAGCTTCCTTCTGATTCCTGTCGGGTTGCGGCTATCGAGGGCCAATGCGTTGAGGCTTATCATTAATGATTCCGCTACGCACGCTTGGTCTTGGGTGCCTTCCAGCACCAAGCCACTATTGTAAATCTCACTCTGTTATATTGGTTTCGGAGCGCGTATGGGATAAAAGCATTGCTAGCTAGATGGCGAGGTGCTAATTCCTCACACTGTACAGTTGGGCGCAGGGTACACCAAAGCTTGTTCAATGCATATGTGTGCTGCATGGTGTTCTGGATTTGTTGTACTACTGCCAGCAGGCAAACTTTATTGCGGAACTGAGGTGAGCTTGCTGTCAAACACACTGCAGATCTTTGTTTACATCTGCAGTCCAGCAAAGAGTCAGACTTCCACTTTGTTTTGGGCAGGGTGGCGATCGATTACTTACAAAGCTAGTACAGTCTTGCAGTTATCTTGGATTGGGATGAACAATTTACTATTAGCACCTGTATTAATTTAAAATAACTCTGAAGTATACGAATATAGGGGTAATGATTAGCAGCAGATAATCGCGATAATCGTAGTGCAGAAGCATGTTAACAGCGTTTAGCAAAACGCCCTTTAGCAGTAATTGGAAGGCGATTATCACTGTTTTTATACTGCAAAAGTGCAACTAATCCTGTTCCCTTTGGATTATCAGTAGCACCAGATCATCACATGCTAAATGCCTGGGCAGCGATTAGCATTGTGCAATTAGCGCATGCCAGCGATTAGTGCATTGATCCGTCCGGAAATAAACATATATATGTCATTTAGATCGAATTCAACGGCTCAGACAGGATAAATTACAGAACACGTGAAAGCTGACAACGTTCACATTATCATATGCACATGACATTGTCATTTGCAAGATCAAAGTTTAGCCTATCCAGCAGTGCCCTGTCAACAGCTGCTAGGCAACTTGCAATCTAGATTGGAATGCAATCATGTACACAATGGGCAGATTCATAGATACAGCTGGACACAAATGTCCGCAAGCAGGCATGCAACAACAGACAAGGCCCTTGACAGCTCCGCATCGCCAATGACACTTCATTGGCCTGTGCTGGCAGTGACGGCAGCAGCATTGGGGTTGCCATTCTCATTGCCGCTGGGCTGTTGTACAATTGTGTTGTTCGCCGCCACAGCTGTTTTAGGTTCTGCTGCAGCTGAAACCTCAGCAGCACTTGGAACAGCTCCATTAGGTATTGCAGCAGGGCACCATGCTGTGATCACAACTTAAGATACGGTCCTGTGCAAGTGACTTATGCTTTGACGCAAGTCCAACACAGCACATCTTGTTGCAAAAATTTGTGACACATGCTCTCAGCTGAAATGAAACTAGTGATCAGTGGCATTTGCACTTGCTCAAACAATGCACATGCATGCTGAAACAGCCACGCACAAATCACAGCAACAGTATAGTCAAGCAGCATGTCAACACAAGGCAAGACACACAGCGCATACCTGCTGTATCTTGAGCTTTCTGAAGCCTTTCCAGCTCAGCTTGGTTAGCCTCCTTCTTCAGACGAACCTTGGTGTTCTGCCTCTTGCGAGCCATCTTGTCTTGACATCCCTTCTCTCGCCCAACCAGTGACTGTATGTTGTCTAGTACTTCAAGCACGTGAGGAGTTCCGCCACGCTCTGCAATGCTCAACAGCTGGGAAAGGGTCATGCAATACCAATGGCAAAGGAAGATGAGGAGCGAGAGCTTAGCAACACATGCCTCCCATTCATACCTCAGAGTGCTTTGTCTGGTACTTGGTCCACCTGCCGTTGACATCAGCATCAGGTCGCTGGTGGAGGTGGTCTGTTCACCAGCAGTAGAGCTGCAATGTTCTTGCCTGTGTGAGGTGTTTTGCCTGCATGAGGAAGGTAGACAGTGCAGAGCTCGTTGGAAACTTTGCAGCTCAGGTCCCCAGCAGCAGGAACATTGACCTTGAGCTTACCTGAAAGCAATTGCTGATCTCTTGGCAGTGGGTGCCGGTGCCACAGAAATCGCAGACTTGACAGCTGCAGCCAACTGCAACCCATATGTTATGCACCCCATATGTCTATGTTCAAACAGCTTGTTGAACTGATCTTTGTTGTAGGATCCTGAGACTGCAGTGGTGTACCTGGAACGCAACAAGCTCATGTTAGACTAAGCTGCATGCATTTCGTTGTTGCCTGCATCGTTATGCCTGGGCTTGACAGCTTGCAACGTGTGAAAGACAGCTTTCTTTCAGAAAGGCCTGGACTTGTCGCAGTGCCTCGAATTTCTGCGGGGAACTGCAGCAAGTAGCGCATATGTACCTTTGACACGGCTTTGGTCTTTGGTCGCCGCAGAAACTGTTGCTGACTTTGCAGCTGCTGCAAAGCAGCAGCTGCAAGTTAAAACAACCCAGGTTGTGGCACTTCAAGATTGTTGCGTGCGATCCGTCCGTGACGTTGCCTTTCGTACTCGTTGGTACCGCTGTCCGCTAAAGGGGCAGGCAGGCTTGGGGTGTCTGCCATGAGCTGTTGTCTGCCTGTTTGGCTCGGGCAAAGTCAACATCGCCTCGTCCTGAAAAGTACAACTTAGTACCTCTCTGCTGGTCCCTAATCGAGTATCAGGTCAGATTAGCAAGCAAGCAGAATGCTAATCTGCCTTGCCTTCCAGTGTAGCGGATTAGTTTTGCTAATAAGGGAATTGTCAGATTATCTGGGAATAGCAAAACTAATCGTACCCCCTATATTCGTTGTGGTAGCAGGCCTATCAACTTAAGTGTTGGTAAGTAAACATACATTCTGTTGTACAGGACTGCATGTCTAGCTGTTTTAGAGCATCAGTACGCTTTTCAGCACAAGACCTGAATACAGAACAGCACATGAGCAAAACTTCTGTCAAAAAGATTGTCAACTTGTTTACTAGTCTCCATTAAGGAGACTTTAGTCTAGACTATGGAAAAAAAGACAGCAAAACTTCCGTCAAATCATTGCAATTTCAAAGCAATCAATCAAGGGCAACTTTAGACATAACAAAACTCAAGCCAGCAATTTTTTTGTCAAAATTTTACTTGACAGCAGTCAGTACCAATGCATAGAAGCCTGCTCCCAAATTAGCTCTTGCAAGTGCTGATGATGCTGTCCAACTGCCCTTCTCCTGAAGTACAGCTCCAGCGCTTCTTGCTGTGTAGCCAACCTAGCAAACACTGCCAAGAATGTATGCAAACCTGGTAGCAACTCCTGATGCCACCACCAGTCATCTCTCCAAAGCTCATGATGTTGGCTTGAGACTGTGCCATCACTGTGTTGTAAGCGCTCAAACAAGATGCCCATGGGAGCATTGCACAACTGCAGCTGCGCTTGAACTTGAACTAGCTCATGCATTGGAGGCACAGCAGGGAAACAACCAATGCGGTTTTTGACTTCCACTGAAACCGCTGTGCTGCCATGGCACAGCGCTTTGTCCACCTGACAGCCCAGTTCAAATTCAATCCCAGCGTGCTCACCAAGCTGCAAGCTGTCAGGAGTACCCATCTTGTGGAAGCTGTAGTTTCTCTGCTGTGCCTGCTGTGCATGCTGGGCCTGCTGTGCGTGCCGAGCCTGCTGTGCATCATGGGTCTGCTGTGCATGTTGTGCCATGAAGTCTAGCTCTTTAAATGTATCATGCTCAGCATGCACTCCATATGCACAGTTGCTGCCCCTGATAATGTAGTCTCTCACCATCTGAATGTCAGCTGCTGTCACAGACAGCAATGACTCAGAAGAAGACAAGAAATCTAAATCACTGTCAACACAGGATCCGGAAGCGCTTGTGCAAGTTTCCATAGATTCGGAAGCTGATGGTTCTGCTGTGGCCCCAGACTCATCAGTGGCCTCAGCTGGGCTGTGAGCTGCATCAGCTACTGAGCTGTGAGCTACATCACCAAGCGAGTTGTGAGCTGCATCTTCAAATGAGCTCTGAGCTGCATCATCTATTAGAGTGACTGAGGTGGAGGCAATGACTGCAGCCATGACACAAGGCTGTAGGCTGCCATGAGTGGGCAATGCAGTTGTCTGGGTAGTGTCTGGCAAAGCATCAGCAGCGGAAGCAGCTGTGCTTGCTTGCTGACTGGCTTGTATTGACATTGGTGCAGTAGCTGAAGTCGTGCTGGAAGCTGAAGTGCTGCTTGTCTCAATTGGCAAAGCTTCCAGTGACTCTGTAGCTTGTAATGCTGGTGCCGGTGCTGCTGAAGCTGCAGCTTGTTGGGTAAGAAAATGTTCCAAGTCTGCAATAGCTGTGGCACGCTGCCAATGTGCATCTGGCAGAACATCAAATGCTGAAAGCTGCTGCAGCTGCTGCAGGTGCGGCCACAGCTGTGGGCACTTCTGATCTGCCAGTTGCTGCACTTGTTGCTCAATAGCTGTCTGCTGGTGCTTGGCGGCTGTGGCATGCCAATTGGCAGGGTTTTGCTGCTCCAGTAGGGTTTCGAGAGCTATGGTCTGTGCATATGGGTATGGGCAGAAGCCAGCACACTTGCCCAAGAGCGATGCGCCAATGTGAATGCGACTCAAGACTGTTCCGTCAGCAAGAGCTTGCTCGCGCATGCGCCTGGCCCAGACCTTTTGAGGGGATTCTTTGTGCTTGTGCGCATTGAATGACAGTGCTGATTGCATGCTTGCAGCAAGCTGGTTCTGGCTTGCATCCTGGTATCGGAGGCCACGCCTCCGGCTGGGCTGGGATCTGTGACAAGGTGGCTTTGGGGAAAGGCTGGTAGCTGAGCCTTGACTGCTGCTTGCAGGGCTGGATGCACTGCCACAAGACTCAGACGAACCAAGGGCAGGGAAGTTACACCTGTCACAGCTGTTGCCAGAGGTAGTTGAACAGTCTGCTGTCAGGCTGTAAACAGGTACAGGTTTGGGCCCTCCTGTGGGACCTGCAAAGCAAAAGCAGATGAAACAATTGAACAGCAAGGAGGAAGCTGCTGTCAAGTGGTCCAGTGCGCATTACAACCAAACGCAAAGCTTGCAAGGAGCTGCGTGAAGATGGAATGCTCAACCGCACCTGTAGGTTGTTTGGTAGCTGCTGATGGTGCAGCCTTGCGAGGCTCAAGCGGCATCTGCCATGCGGAGCAATTTGTACTTTCGGTGTCTGCAGAAGGGAGTAATTGGTTGTCAGTCAGATCTGTATTGACGACGGTACGGCTAAGCACTTTCAAGCAAGTGCTGCCTCGGCAGGAAGCTTTACCTGAAGCAGACACGCCTGTGGCAACGGAATTGTGCGTGACAGGCTTCGCGTCGCCGTTTATGAGTATCTGAGCCCAGCTCATGATAATATTTACCAAGATCGCACGGATCTGTCAAGGTACACTGCTTCACACTGCTGCAGATCGTTGATCAGTCCAAAGCAGCGCTCAGGCTGATCGGCTTCTATGTGACTTGCGGCAGCAATTCAAAACGCTCAATATGTGCTAAAGGGTGCTGAACGCATGTACATCCTGCTGTTCCCTACAAGCTGTAGTACGGTCCGCGGACCGCTCCAGGCATGAACCGTCTTCCTGACGATTCATCTTCTGTGTCCGCGGCTTGCCTGTGACATGAACCTAAACATGAACCAACCGTGCCTTGCAGCAGTTGGCTTACACCTGCAAAACCAGTGCGCACGCACTTGGAGGCGAGATGGTTCTTCCCAGTGACAGTTGACAGTCTGTGGCATACAACACAATGTAAAATCTGCAATGGCAGACTCTGAGATGACAAGCAACCATCAACTCGAAGACTTGAAGTCAAAGTGCTTTACATGTAAGCAACTGCAACGGCGATAGACGTAACTTGAGTGCTGAGACGTGCTTGCACGGCAGCCCTTTCAGCCAGCCAAATCTAACATGCTGCAAACTTGTAGTGTTAAAGCTGTTGCTGCATGCCGTTGCAGACATTACGGTACAGACACGGTTAAAACTCCAAATCGGCGAAGTCGAGCGTGTCCAATGTGCAGTCTTTTGGCATGTAGGGCATGTTGATGCCTGCCATAAAACCTGGCTTTTATGCAGCGCGCAGACTCTTCTGACTGCGCATGTCGTTTGCACCAAGTTCCCAAAATGTACCAAAATACATTAAATGCGTTTTATATGCATGATGGCCGACTTTACCACTGCAGCTTCTGCTTCTTCACTCGCCTTTTGAAAGCCTTGATGACTAGCGCGTTGCGGAGGAAGCAGCGTACAGGTGAGATCCTGCGCGCTGACAAGTCAATCTGCTCTGGATGTCCCAGACGGTTTTCACGTACTTTGAGCTGCACTACTGCCACAAGTGCGGGTCTTCTCAGCCCTTCGATCACCGACACGGCTGCTCAGGTGTCAACGCTGTTGCGGCTAGCGATGGTCTCTTCATCGATCTTACGATGTCGCAGGAAGCCCGCATCCGGAACGAGCGCTATGTGCAGCTGGTCATGTCCACTCCAAGCGGAAAGTGATTCTTCTCAAGCCACTACAAGAGACGCCTTCTCTTCTGACAACACCGCGAGACCCTATTATCGGACCTTTACAACAGCCGCCCAACACAGTCAAGCAAAGCACACGCCCGATCGATGTGCCGCAGCCCCCACCAGTGCCAGGAAGAGACAACAGTATCCTCAAGCGGCAAGCGGCAGCAAGAGACTCTCCGGGCGTGGCAATAGCTGACGCCGTATGCCGTGCCCGGCCGTCGGGCAGTTGGACCAGCCGCAAGACGACCTTTGAGATGTGCGATAGAGACATAGCCAAACCAGCTTCTCCCGACGCCAAACCTTTGAAAGCAGCTCACAACCAGCTGACAGAACCAGCTGCCAGTAGTGTTGACAAGGCTTGGCGTCAACGCTTTGCCCTCAAGTGGCACAGAGAGCAGAACAGACCATGCAAGATCTGCAACGATGACATGTGTGATGATCCGTGGCATGCTGCGCTGCACATGCTGCAAGCAGCAAACGTGCACCCAGAAGTGCACATGCCTGTGCCTGATCATGATTGCTACTCTATGGCAGCATCAGCATCACCCTTGCTTGGTGCTGATGATGATATGAATGAGCTCATTGAAGAGGAGCAGGATGCTGCACAGCGTGATACCCCACACACAGCATCTCAGATTCAAAGTGCGTTATCTGAAGCTGCTTTCAGAGCAAGGCAGCTGCTAACTCATCAGGTGATCAGCTCTGCTTTGCAAGCATATGACATTGCTGCAAAGAAACTGCATCAGACCTGGACTTGCTCTGTTTTGCTGTTGAGCTTGGTGTATGAATGCTGCATGCAAGGCATGAATGCCTTGAGCTTGTCATCAAACGTATTTCGTAGTGGTGCAAGTGATGACCAAGTGATGCAAGTGATTTTGACACAGCCTGTGTTTGCAGATGGCTTTGGTCAAGTTTTGATGGCAGCAGCATGTGCTCTCAACAACAGCTATCAAAAGCATTCCCCACATCCAGAGCAACAAAATGTATATCAGCCAATGTGGACAATGTACAATAGCCTCATAAGTCTCATCGGGTAGGATGAGATAGATCAAGTGACTTATTGTGGCAGGTATTCTATCGTCTCATGCAGTTACAGCACAACAATGCAGCCGGAACAAAGGTGGCCTGCAGCCCGATTCCCTGTTTGCTTGACTTGATAATGATGATGTGCATGCTTCGCAGTGGAACTCACAGCTATTGCAGCGTATTGAACCATTGCCACAGTCAAGGATGCTTAGTCTGATCAGCAAAAGCAGAGGGCCATTCAGAACTGTACACTATGTTCAACTTGCTTCAGCACTTCAAAGATATAATACAATGGCTTGCCATGGACAAAGCATGCGAAATGCACGAATGATGTCCTGTGTTCATGCTGGCCGTTGCCAAGTTGCAGAACTTGCTGCGGCTGCTGGCACAAATGTTTGCCAGAGCCATATGAGCATGTACTGCAGTCCCTGAATACGTTGCCTATCGAAAGAAAGCAGTACCAGGCTTGCAGATTGCTGGATTCACCCTGTGAGACAAGCTTGAACAGTAAGCATGCAGCAGCAGCAGTTGCAACTTCATGGTAAATTACAGGTTCACTCCTTGAGTCTTCATGTCTTGCATGCTGTACCTGACATCATTTGTGCACAGAGAGAGAGAATAATTTTACATGCTCTAGCCAGCCAACAAGGCTGATCACATGTGCCACACTGTGGCAATGACTATGTGAAATTCAGGCAGTCTATGACATAGTGAAACATCCCCAAATGATCATGTTGCGCAAAAAAAGCGCTGGGCATAACCGCAGCTCTCAAACAAACCAGTGTACACGTGCAAAAGGGCTGCAATGCTGATTTATGCCAGACATTGCCTGACGTTATCAGGCATGCAGGATTGCATTACAGAATGCAGACGGCACAAGCTGCATTTACTTCCAGCACTTGATTACACCATCTTGACTCGCAGACAACAGCAACTGTTCACTCACGTACAAGGGAACAAGGCACTTGACAGTGTCTCGATGACATTGCGCAAATGCTTTGTCAGCATAACCCGATGCAGCACCCCCGCTTTGCAACTCGGAGGATGGCCTACAGACCTCCTCAACAACTGAAACCTGCTGCACTGTATGCTGCCAGTATTTGTATGCAACAGGCTGTTGTGTGCTGCCAGCTGCCGACAGCTGCGAGGTATCATTTGCAGGTGATCCTGAACTGGTTGCTGTTGGCCCTGCTACAACATAGCTTTGTTGTGGATATGCGGCATCCCATAGACGTATGCAGCGATCACTGCCACCAGTCAGAACTGGTCCAGCACCAGTCGGAAGCAAAGTATGACACCTGCAATTGACACTGCTTTGTCAGGTCTTGTCGGCCAAGCACAGAAAGACAGCATCAGGAAAAGTCTACACTTCTGAAAGTAAGTACCGAAGCCTTGTGAGTAGAAGCAGCCTGAGATCACAGTTTCTAGAGCAGCAACCAGCAGAGTGCACTGTCAATGCTGAGACTGACTGCTTTTCGACATTTGTTGCCTCCTTTGTACTGTAGAATTTGGGCAACACGCCTTCTCCAAGCCAAAACGCACAAGCCAGCAAAGCACAGCCTATGTTACATACAAAATATGCTGAGATTCAAAACAAATTGCTCAAGTATTGACCCCTGTTGTGCTGAATGACAACGTCAATCAGCTCAAGCAACACTCTGTACCCAACACTCAACATTCTGGAGCTCTGCATTGACTAACATTATCAACAATTTCAGACAACATCTGACCCAGCACTGGACACTCTGAGTCTCAGACAGGGTCAACGACCTCAACTACGAGAGTGTTTCCATGTAACGACATTTGATATACGGACATTCTCAATTTAAGGACAATGCTTGTACGAACTAGCCAAGGCATTTTGATTCTGGTGATACCTTTGAGTATGGACATAAAATGACAGTTATCTTGGAACACAGTCAGCACAGTCATGATGAAGAGAGATGGGTGTAGATGCTTACCCAGCATTGAAAACTTTGGGACCCTGCAGCTCTTGCGTTGCAAGGTGCTGACTAAGGGCATTGGGGTCTAGGGGGGAGGGGTTGGCTGAACAGGGAGGTCTCATCAGGGCTGAAGGTGGCTGTTCAGCGGCAACAGGAGAAGCACTGCATTCCGGCTGATACCTCATGACCTGCAGACGACAACTCTGCTTTTGACTTCAACTTAGTTTTGGCAAGAGGATTTTGCTGTTCACAGAGACAGTCTGCCAAGCCAATTCATGAAGAAACCAGGCAGGCCAGAAGAGATCACCTGATGGCATTTGCCCTCTTCAATGTCCCACAAGCCAACTTCGTGACCCCCAGCTGCAATGTACACAAGTGGGGATGAACCCCTACCACCCCCCCTCAACCCCAAGTGCCCCACTGGAGCAACAGCAGGGGCAAGGGCTTCTACAGGCTGCCCTGCATTGCCACAATGTCCATCAGCTGTTAGCCAATTCTTTCAAACAGCTTTTGGTTTGATTGACTTGAGCAAACTTTACATTGGATGCTCCAAATGCCGTAGCGATGACAGCTTGGCCATCAAATATGATGTAAAATTTACCACAGCCTTGTTGACTGGCTAAGGATTTACAGTCAATGCTCTTTGAAACGACTGCTTTATTTCCCAAGAACATTGTCCTCACATTGGAGTGTCCTGACTCAGGAACACCATCTCATTCAGAATGCAGTGGTTGGACTCTGACTGCGCTGTCTTTACATCAAGAGTGCCCTTACAGCGAGTGTCCTTACAAAGAGAACTTACTGTAAAGCTTGTCTGCTGAACTTTGCATCAGCACAGAAGCCAGGAAATGAAGAAAGCAGGATTATTGCATAATGCCTGACTTGTCAGATCTGCTTTGCTTGTTCACATCAATACTGGTGAATAGGCAGAGTATGAGTAAGCAGAGTGTCAGTCACTCAGTCAATGATTATCAGTCAGTCGGTCAGTCAGTCTGTCTGTCTGTCAGTCAGCCAGTCAGTCAGTCAGTCAGTGCGAGTGCGAGTGCGAGTGTGAGTGTGAGTGTCTTTCAGTGTCACGTCAGTGTTTCAAAGGAAGAGTACCTAAAGGATGTCGCCACTTGGTAAGGGGAATCTGAAAGCGCATGTCCCATAAAGTGAGGTGGCCTCTGGAGGTGCCCATCAGCAGCCAGGGGGAATCTGAACCGTCACATGCAAGCCTTCGCAACACACCCTGGAACACATACATCAGAAAAGCATCAGCCACTTGCTTTTCAGTTTCTGCTGTCCTGCTATTTTCACCAGATACAGCGTTTGTCCACAGGCACAAATACAAGCATCGGAAACTTGCTGACCTTATTTTGGGGTTAATATGCTTTCACGACTGCAAAACAGGGCAGGTCTGAGCGCAAAATGTGCATTGTGCATCCTCCTTCAGCATCTGTGAAGTTTGGCTTGGAAAATCGCGATGGAAATGACATTTCATTCATTCATGCATCAAGATGCTAGACATGACACTGAAACTTGAAGACGACATCATTAGTAACATGCCTGGCGAGGAGAGTCAGTCAGAGTGAATGTGTGCTTGTCGGTTCTGAGGTCCCACCCCACCAAGCCTCCCCGTGCTGTGGCCATAAGCAAGGCACATTTCCAGGTCTGCAATGCGGAGACTGCACCGCCATCACTGTTTGCCTGCTTCAAGCCTGCAGCATATGATGACAATCTATGTCAACATGATGCGGTGTCTGTACAAGCAGGCTGTTTGGCTGTGTTTTGCCACTGCAGCTGCCATATGTGAGGTCCTGTCTCATTGGAATCCCTTTGGCTGTGGCCATAAGCAAGGCAGATTTCCAAGTCTGCAATGCGGTGACTGCACCACCGTCACTATTTGCCTGCTTCAAGCCTGCAGCACATGATGACAATCTATGTCAACATGATGCGGTATTTGTACAAGCAGGCTGTTTGGCTGTGGTTTGCCACTGCAGCTGCCAGTCCTGAGGTCCAACCCCACCAACCCTCCTCTGGCTTTGGCCATAAGCAAGGCAGATTTCCAAGTCTGCAATGCGGTGACTGCACCGCCATCACTGTTTGCCTGTTTCAAGCCTGCAGCACATGATGACAATCTATGTCAACATGATGCGGTGTCTGTGCAAGCAGGCTGTTCGGCTGTGGTTTGCCACTGCAGCTGCCACTTGTGAGGTCCTATCTCACCGGAATCCCTCTGGCTGTGGCCATAAGCAAGGCAGATTTCCAGGTCTGTAATGCTGTGATTGCACTGCCAACACTGTTTCCCTGCTACAGGCCTGCAGCACACCAGAGCAAATGATGTTATTCACCATGCATTTTGCTCAGGAAGTGGTTTCAATGCATCAGGAACTTCACGTAGGAACATTTCCAGCTGAGGCCCAGCCACAGCAGGCCCTTCAGAATGTGGCCATTGGCAGTGCACAATTGCAGATTTGCAATGCTGTGACCATGCTGCTATCGCTGGATGCCTGCTTCAGGCCTGCAGCAAAAATGATGACTGCCTTTGACTCATGTTGATGCCTCAAATATTTTGTGCAGGAAGAATACTTTGGGTTAGGCAGCGTGCTTGTACACCATTTCACCCCTTTGTTGGATGTCTGATCAAAGCCATATTTTTCACCTTTGTGGCTTGCGTTGATGTTTGTACAGCTAGGAACTGCCAGCGTGCATGACTGCAGCTGCAACTCATTGCCGGATGCCTGCTTCAAGCCTGCAGTACATGAGGGTGACCCATGCTTCACTGTGGCTGCCACTCATTGCCAGATGCCTGTATACAAGCGCGGCACAACCATGCATATCATGTCGATGCACTGTAATTTGCAGCTGGGGTTGCCAGCGTGCTTGACTGTGGTTGGAAGCCATCGCCAGATGCCTGCTTCAAGGCTGCAGCACACCCCTGCAGATCGTGCTGATGCGCTGTGAGTTATGCAAAAGAGTGTCACCTAGCCAGGTGGTGCTGGTATTGACCTGCTACCAATGCTTGGCTACTGTCAACCAAAGCATGTGCAGCTAAGTTGAGTTTTTTTTCCAAAATGCAGGCTCAAATGCACTGTGAGCAGCCAGGTTGAATGCGCTGGTAGCGGCAAACCCAATTGACTGGCGGACGGTGGGCTCAGTGGTGGAAGCTGAGGCTTGCACATACCTTGGAAACCTGTGTACTTGTCAGGCAAGCCTCCAGCGCGTGTGACATACTCAACCCTCCACACATGTACACTGCCGTTGCTGCTGCCGCTGGCTATGCTCTGCCCATCTTCACAAGCTGTGCAGCACAGTGCTTTGCCACCTGCAGTGCCATGAACAGGTTCAATGATTGTGCAATGGCCTCAAAGTCATGCTGATTGCAGCACAGTGCTTTGATGTCTCCAGCTTCGTGTGACATACTCCACCCTCCACATGTGTTGACTGCCGTTGCTGCTGCCGCTGGCTATGCTCTGCCCGTCCTCACAAGCTGTGCAGCATAGTGCTTCACCACCTGCAGCGCCCATGAACAACCTCAACACCTGTGCATTGGCCACATCTGACCTGTATTTACTGTGCAAGATGTCTGATCTGCTCCAATACAGCATCCCAGTCAGGTGGTCGACACTGTTGTGTCACTTGTCCCACAGTGCAGCAGCTAGCATGTTTGTCATATTAACAGCATGTTGTCATCGTTTTGAGAGCCACGGTCGCGGAGTGCTGGGGAGTAGCAAGACTTGGGTTTAGAGGTCATATGCGGTGTTGGAGGATTGTCCATCCACACAAGGGCTGTAGGTATGCATGCTCGCATGCATTGCAAATCTTACCTTGGCTAGTGTAGGTGAGTCTGCTCTTAAACGACACGTCTTTCTCAAGCCTTCTGCAGTCCCTCACCTTGATGATTTCATCATTACTGGCACTGGCAAAGAACAACAGAGCATGAGGGCAAATTTGGCTAAGGCATCACTTACCTTGGCTAGTGTAGGTGAGTCTGCTCTTGAGTGACACGTCCTTTTCCAGGCATCTGCAATCCCACACCCTGACAGTCTCGTCATTGCTAGCAATGTCACACCTCAATCTCACAGAATTTTGGCACAGGAAAAATCACAACAAAGCACCCTACCTTGGCTAGTGTAGGTGAGTCTGCTCTTAAATGACACGTCCTTCTCAAGCCTTCTGCAATCCCTCACCTTGTAGGTTTCATCATTACTGGCACTGGCAAAGAACAACAAAGCATGAGGGCAAATTTGGCTAAGGCGTAACTTACCTTGGCTAGTGTAGGTGAGTCTGCTTTTGGATCACATGTCTTTCTCAAGCCGTCGGCAATCCCACGCCTTGACTGTCGCATCATTACTGGCACTGGGCAAGCCACCACGAAGCATGAGGGCAAGTCTGGCTAAGGAGTAACTTACCTTGACCAGTATAGGTGTGCTGTTTAATAATACGCCTTTTCAAGTCACTGGCAGTCCCACAGTTTGGCGGTTGCATCATTGCAACACCACAACAGAGCATACACAGCAGTCTGGCCAAAGTGCACTTTACCTTGGCTAGTGTAGGTGAGTCTGCTCTTGAATGACACGTCTTTCTCAAGCCGTCGGCAATCCCACACCTTGACAGTCTCGTCATTGCTGGCACTGGCAAAGAACAAGCCGTTGCCAGCGACTGCAAGCTGATTGATACCCTGCCTATGCTCAGCCAGGTGGGCGATCAAGACCCCCTTGGGGTGCCAGGGGGTCTGGGAGGTGCCCCCCCTCCCTGCTGTGCCATGCTGCGATGGCAGGCCTGCACAGGTACAGTAGATCCTTCTTATGAGGAGACTTGATGGTTTCATCGTTGCTAGCACTGCCAAACGACAAGCCGTTGCCAGCCATTGCAAGCTGATTGATACCCTGCCTATGCTCAGCCAGGTGGCCCATCAAGACCCCCTTGGGGTGCCAGGGGGTCTGGGAGGTGCTCCCCTCCCTGCTGTGCCATGCTGTGATGGCAGGCCTGCACAGGTGCAGTATCTCCTTCATATCAAGTCACTTTGGTAGATTTGTTGTTGTTGGCATTGGCAAAGAACAAGCTGGGTCCAGCAATGGCAAGTTTTTTGCTCCAGACTTACAGGCGTTGCCTGTTCACTATCCTGCAGCAGACTGGGGTCTGCTTGCAGGGGTCTGCTTGCAGGAAGCATTGTCTGTCAGTGCTGCTGTGACAAAGGCTGTTCTGCCTTTGTCAGCCTTTGCTGACCCATTTGAGCCCTGGATATCAAATGACTGCTACTGATGCACTGTTGCACTGCTTATGCGCTAATTGTGCACAACTTGTTCATTACAGTCATGCACTACTTGTGAAATACTGATGGAATAAGACACTGGTTGCCAGGGTGTGTTGCTCTTTTTGGGATGTAACAGGGCCATGTTCAGTTGGACAGGCAGGTTGCTGAGGACAAGTGTTTTGAGATCATCCCTGCTTTTCAGAGGATCCACCAGACTCTGCTAGACCTCTGTACACCCATCCAATTTGTGCGCACTGTCTGCATAGAATGCAGAAGGAACAAGGCATCTCTCACCTGTTGCGATTGCAGCACCTATAGCATCTGTGATGCCTCAGCCTTGCATCAGCATAGCGTTTGTGATGATTCCACAGGTATGGGAGAAAGCAGCAGCGCCGCTCACCTGTTGCGATTGCAGCCCCCATAGCATCTGTGATGGTTTCAGCTGGTGGGGGTCGAAGCCCCCCCAGGAAAAGGGGGTCATCATCCTCACCCACCAGCGCCCCCTGCAGGCGGCTGGCAGCGACTGCATCTGCATTGGCTTTGCTGCTCAGCCTGCTGGCTCTGGCGACCAGCTTGCTTGTCAGCACTCCTGGCAGCTCTGCACAACAGCAACACATTGGATGCAGCAGACATGCTGCAGCATATGCAATCAATGCAGATTGTCAGCATGCCAGCGACCGACTTCAACGCAGAGCTGTACTGCTACCCAGCTGTACTTGCTGCAGCATCCCAGTCAGAAGCTGCATTGGCAGTTGACACAGCAGTTGCATTGGCGGTGCCACAGCAGCTGCGTCGGCAGTGCCACAGCATCTGCCAGGTATGATTGATGCAGAAGTTCACAATGGTTACTCGACAGCTGCACTTGATGTGACGGGTCCATCAGAAGCCGCATCTGCAGTTGCAACAGCAGCTGCCAGGTATGACTGATGCTGCTGTACATGTCCTCTGGGAGGCATCACTCACCTGGTGTACTTGCTGTAGAGACCTGGTCAGAAGCTGCATTGGCAGTTGCCACAGCAGCTGCTAGGTACAGCTGATGCTCACTTGATGTCCTTGCTGTGGCAGATCTGTCAGAGGCTGCATTGGCAGTTGCCACAGCAGCTGCCAAGTGCTCCTGTACTTGCGGCTCCAGGAGGCATTACCCACCGGATGTACTTGCTGTGGAAGCCCGGTCAGAAGCTGCATTGGCAGTTGCCACAACAGCTGCCAGGTATGACTGATGCTCACCTGATGTACTTGCAGATCTGTCAGAGGCTGCATTGGCAGTTGCCACAGCAGCTGCCAGGTATGACTGATGCTCCTGTACTTGCTGCTCTGGAAGGCGCATGGAGTACACTGCGCAGTAAGGGCGTAACAGCCCTTCCTCAGTGGCTTGGTTCTGCCCTTGGCCCCTGCGGTGCTTTGGCGATGCCCTTCTGGAGGGGGTTCTGGAGGGGTTGGGGGAAGGGGGTGGCCCCGTCCGGCTGCCCTGCCCTAGATTACAGAAAGCAAAATCAGAGTGCTCTGCTTGACTTGACAAAACCACGCTCAGGGATTGATCACACAAGAATCACACATGACAGGGATAAGCTTAACCATGATACGCCCAACAAAACTACTGTTGCAACCTTGAATATATTCTGTTCAAGCATGACCTGCACTTCTTGCTAGCATTGCTCAACCTGAAAGCAGGACGAACAAGGCCCATTTGCGGTTGTCAGGTGTGCATTACTGCACTTCAGACTGGCTCTCCTTGCAACATTTCACACCTGATTTTGCGCCTCTAGCAGCCTTATTGAAGCTAGATGCAGACGAAATAGAGGCGTCAGACCCTGGAGCACGCCTGGCCCCTCCGCTACCCACCCTCCCCTGGCCCCCAGACCCCTCCAGCAGCCCCTCCTGTAGCTGCTGCGGCAGCTGCTCCACAATGGCCGCTTTTGAGGTTAGTGATGCTGGGGGGTGGGTCACAGCTGGGGTCACCAGGGGTAGCAGGTGGGCATAAACATCGGGGGGAGATATGCAGGTGGCAGCGGCTGTGATGAAATCCACTGCTGCTGCTCTCACGCTTGGGCTTGGGTGTTGCAGCAACGCTGGACAGACCTGCAGAGCAGGCCTTGAGTGAAGCCATTTCACCTATAGCTGACGATATGCTGTCCATCAATGCAGCTGTTAGCAACAAGATCATCAATGGCAGGCAACGACAATGCTGTGCGCCTTGCTAGCTGATAGACAGCACATTGACAAAAGGCACCAGCATGTCATGAGCAGCAGATCACAGTGATTTCAGATGTGGTCTGTCATCACACACATTGCAACTGCACATAAGCACACAAGAAATTGCACCTTGCGAGCAGCAGCCAGCACTGAGGGCTTGCGTATCTGGCGCTCCCGGCACACTGCGCTGAGGAAGCGCACAGCTTCTGCAATCACGCTATGCTCTGCATCAGCCAGTGCCTGCATTTCAACTGAGAAACAGTTCACACACCACAGCATTGGTTTGTGCAGATGCATACATGCAAGCTAGGCAAAACAAAGGACCAAAGAACCAAAGGAGCTGAATATGTACATATAGCAGCATCAGAGCAACTCAAGCATATTGGCAAACAGTCTAATGCAAGTTATTTCCACCTGCAGTTTTGTCATTTGGAACATAAGTCCATGGCAATTTTGGCTGGCTGGTGCACATTGCACTCGCTGCTGGAGTTGTGCTACAGTCTGGCTGTGCTGCTCTCATGGGCTGTGCTTTGGCATATGCACCGCCTTCGTTGCATGCATAATCACAACTGCTGAAGAATGGCATGAGGCCTTGTGGCACTGACCATCTTGCAACAGCTGCGGAATGCATGCACTGAAAGCAGTGCTTTGTGCTACAAGGCAGTGCAACAAAGGAATCCTGGGCTGCCTCTCTAGACAGACGCTCCCGTCATGACGCCTGATGGCGTAGACTTTTCTCTTCTGTTCTTTTCAACAGAGGCAACTCCTTGCAACATCAGCTGTGCGTTGCAGATCCCCATGCACAATACAAATGTGGATGCTGCTGGCTGTCAGCAACAGGCAGCGCTATTGACCATTGATTGATTCATGTGACATAGGGTTCTTATTTGAAGTAGTAATGATGATTATGATTACAACAATAATCATTATTGTTAGTATTATCATAATAATTGATATTACTATTGCTACATTGTTACTACTTCATTGATGATATGGTTAACTGTCATCATCAACACCATCACGATCAGATTGGAGGGCATGCAAGGTAAAAGTAATAATGATAATTTCATGTTCCAGCATACACTGCTAGGTATGTGTGGCACAAGTCCTATCTTGCCAGGCAGGCTTGGCAGGCAATATGGACGCCTGATGTTCAACTGTTGAGAGTCAGACAAAACAATGTCATTACAGATCTTGCATGCAAGGTGATTGCTGACATGGGCAGCTGACCTGTTCCGAGCATGGCGTCAAGAAAGCCTGCAGGCCCTCACTGTGCATAATTGCCATGGCATAAAACATGCATAATTGCCATGGCATAAAAAATGCATAATTGCCATGGCATAAAACATGCATAATTGCCATGGCATAAAACATGCATAATTGCCATGGCATATAACATGCATAATTGCCATGGCATAAAAAATGCATAACTGCCATGGCATAAAAAATGCATAATTGCCATGGCATAAAACATGCATAATTGCCATGGCATATAACATGCATAATTGCCATGGCATAAAACATGCATAATTGCAGTGGCATAAAACATGCGGCCAAAGGACAAAAGCAGTTGAGAGAGCAAGTGTAACACACAGCCAGCCTGTTCCAAGCAATCTTGCTAGGAGAGGAAGGCACCATTCTCACTATTACTTGTGTGACTACAAAACCCATGTTGATTGATTGAGTGTAGGTCCATGTTCGGGGCAACAGCATGGGCAGCTGACCTGTTCCAAGCATGGCATCAGGAAAGCTTGCAGTCCCTCACTACCAGCATACGCACCCATGTCACAGATGTGATGGAAGAATGCCGCCCTTAGCTGCCAATCTCGGTCATTCAAAAATGTAATCATTGCTGGCAGCAAAAAGTCATTGCTCTCCCTGCATGACACATTAAAAACTCTTTGGGTTATGCAGTAATTTGATCATCAGTGGCAACATAATGTTGCCATTTTTTGCTGAATCTACATGACATCAAGGAGAAAGCTTTGGGTCATTGAGAAATGTGATAATTGCCGGCAGGAACAGCAGCAGCAGCAGCAGCAGCAGCAATAGTGACAGACATTATTGTCAATAACATGCACAAAACTGTACCTGCGACCAAGGAAGGCAGCCAGGTTGTCCACATGGGGCAGGATGGCTTTGCGGCTGGCAGCGCTGCTCTTGGGGCCCGCCACAAGTTCAATGACCACCCTTTCCACCCCACTGCGCAAGGCAGCCAGCTCTGCATCATACCGTACCTGCAGTAAGAAACAGCAGAAGCAATTTTAGTTGTCAACTCCAACCTGAGGTGACCAGAAGGGCTCCAAGTTACAAAGAACCCTCCACCAGCTGGTGCCCTGACAACCAGTTCCGCATCATACTGCACCTGCAGTCAGAAACAGCAGGATCAGTTTTGCAAGATGCCAATCTCAACCATAGGCAAGCAGCAAGGCTTTGAGTCCCAAAGAACCCCCAATCAACTGGTGCAAGGGCAAGCAGTTCTGCATCATTCCGCAGCTGCAGTCACGCAGAGGAGCAGCAACAATACATCCTTGACCAGCCGGCTTGATGGCCGCCCTCTTTACCCTAATGCACAAAATCCGCCAGCTCTGCATTGCGATGCACCTAAACAAAGTGGTCTTACATCCTTAGCAAGTCAACAGAGGTCAACAAGACACAGTGACATTAGTGACAGTAGTCTTTTGGGCCTGCCAGGCAGCCTGATGGCCACCCTCTCCACTGCCAGTTTTGGATCATACCACACCTGCAGTTGTCAGGAGGAGTCTTAACCAGCCAACAAGTTTGTGACTCCCAATCACCCAGGAGTCACCACTACTGTCATCAATTGTAAATTGTTGTGGATTGTAACTCATTTAACGAATCATATAACAAATTTTGGGCTTTGCTTTTCTCACCATCTCGCATTAAAAGGTTTATCAACTTGTTGCAGGACGGATGGTTCCAGGGCGCTTGCCTTGGTACAACAGGATGTAGAGAGTATGTTTTTTTTAACATTAGCTTTAGGCACTACACATGTGAAACAGGGTGTGAAGACACAGATCAAGGGCTTAGGCTTCAGAGTCTAAGGTCCAAGGCTTACTCAATTAATACAATTTACAGTCCGGAGTAAGGAGTCAAGTGTGACTCATCAGAGTTCCTGGCCTGAAAGCACTGGTGAATGTGCTTACCGACTGGGGGCTTGATGGGTCAGGTTGTGGTTGGGTATTGGTCAGCTGTGATAGGTATAGCAGGAGACGCTCTTGAGCAAATGTCCTCTTCTACTCTTGTTGCTTTCCTTTGAACTGTTCAGGTCCTTAAGCTTACCAGTGTGGGGCTGAATAGGTCAGGTCGCAGTTGGGTATTGGTCAGCTGCGGTATGTTTAGCGGAAATCCCACTTGGGCAATTCTTCCTGTTACTTTTCTTTTGTACTGTTCAGAGGTTTGTAGCCTACCAGTGTGGGGCTGGATGGGTCAGGTTGCAATTGTGTGTTGGCCAGCTGTTGAAGGTGCAACAGGAAGCGACTGGCAGCAGCTGCCAGTTGTGCCAGCACCAAGGCATACTGCACCTTCACAGCCTCCTCGTGATCTCCTGGTACCAATGATAATGACGGCAAGATGTACCTGTAGACACAGAGTGTGCCTTGTGAACCCTGTCATTCCTGACTTAGTGCGCAATCACAGGCTGCCCATGAATATGTTAGCTGTTGCAGGTGAAGCAGAAAGTGATTGGCAGCAGCTGCCAGTTTATGTACCTATACCACCGGGCCCAGCCATCAGATTTGTTGTCCTGAGCGTGATTGGTGATTAGGGTCTGCACTCAGGGATGTAAGAGTAGTGTGACAGCCACAGTAGGGGTTTGCTGTTTGAACCCCGTGACCTACCTTTCACAGACTGCAGTTGCTTGCTGATTAGGCCGCTGTCAAGCAACCAATCTTTCTGGTGTCAGGTGTTGAAGGGACCGCAAACAGCTTCAGAGTATTTACAGCGCGTCAGTGCTGCCATGCAGACTGCCTGTGGTGCTAGGTGGCATGCAAACAAGCAACAGAAAGTTGCATGGAACGAAAGGCTTTTTTGCTGTTCATGTCAGAGCCATCTGCAAGCCTTCCTTGTTGAACATTTGTACGCTGCATGCTGATGAGATAAGCAGGAGAGTCTTGCACAAAATGAAGGCTTTCACGCTGGTGCCTTGTCATGGTCCTCACACTCCACATTATCACCGTCGGTATCGTCATTGTTTGCGAGATTGCTAGTGCAATTGACCTTGTTAGGATGCATACAGAGAGAGAGCCTCACTCATTGAAAATTTTGGCATCACTGGGAGGGAGAGAGTCAACTGCCTCCAGGACTTGACCCAGGGACCTCAGGGCCACACAGCGCACTGCAGCCAGAGGCTCTGCAATCATGGCCTGCAAGATGCACTCATGCATTTACTCAGAGATTTGATAGTTCACTGGATGACTCATTGCTGACTTCAGCAGTAGCTGTGCCATGCACACCTCGCTGTGATGCCGGAACGTCATGCACACTTGAACTTCGTACAGCACATGTCAGTGTAGCGTGAACAACTATCATGCATCATCATTTGTCATGTATCACGGCAGATGTGTAAGCCTTGACATCGAGCAAGGCGCATGTTATGCTGCCATGACTCACCAGCAAATACGGCACAATGCGCTGCAGGCGGGTGTCGTCATCGCAGTCCATGGCTGCTTGAGTCAGCAATGTGATGGCTGCAATCTTGCTCTCTTGCATGCGCACGCCACGCAGCAAAGTACACAGCAGGACTGCCACCAAGATCATGCTGCTGCCAGCATCTACTGCAGGAGTGGCCTGCATCGCTCCCAATGGTGTGGAAATTGCAGCCTGCATTAGCCAAAGTGCTTCTGTCAGCATTGCATAAAGCTACACAGCAGGACTGCTAACAGGATCATGCTGCCAGCGTCCACTGCATGAGAAGACTGCATTGCTCCCAAAGGAGTGGACATTGCAGCCTGCATCAGCCAATGCGCTTCTGTCAACATTTCAGCAAGGGACACAGGACACAGCAGAGCTGCGATCAGGATCATGCTGCTGCCAGCATCTACTGTAGGAGAAGACTGCATTGCTCCCCAAAGGAGTGGACATTGCAGCCTGCATCAGCCAATGCGCTTCTGTCAACATTTCAGCAAGGGACACAGGACACAGCAGAGCTGCGATCAGGATCATGCTG
>BDIU01000059.1:0-128342 GCA_002118135.1 Trebouxia sp. TZW2008 | reverse complement strand
CTTGTTATAACAACAAAATGTCAGCATACCAGTGTGGTCGTTATAAAGAGCTTTTACTGTATAAAATAATTGTGCAGAAAAGCAATGTAAAGTTATTCTCTCTCTCTCTCTCTCCTGGCGTGACCAAGCACTTCGACAGCAGCTCGTGCCTGGGCGTGCAAGGCTTCCTGCAGCTGCGTCAGTGTTTCCAGGTTTCAGGAGCCAAGGCGCTGCGGATGTTGTTGAGTGATCACAGAGATTGAACTTGATTACGCTCATCGAAACTCTTAAACGAGCTCTCACCTGGCGAGTGAGCATGGAAGCATATGATGCATATGATCTGCTGACTATTTCCGACGTCTTCGCACCGCATCTGCAATACATCCCTGATCAAGCCATCAACTTGCAGGTCTGACCTTTTAGCCTGCTTCAGCTCGGCAATTGCTCTATACAAGCTATTTTGGAACTTTGCTGGTGTTTGGTAGGGAACTCTGTTCATTGCGGGATTGAGCGACTGCGGTTCTGAGTTCCACCTGGGCACCTTGTTGTCTGTCTCAGATCCAGAGGATCAAGAGTCTGGACGGCCAAGCAGCAAGCGATACTTGTTTGTATGCAAGCCACAAAAGGCAGACAAGCTGGCCAAACTTTTGAATGACAACAACTTTGAGCTGGTTGTCATTGTCAATCTGGTGCATGGCAAGCAGATGACACAGCACAAGCGCCTTGCTAGCAGTTTGCACAACGCTGTCACCGTTGAAGATTCGTAAATCCCCTCTGCTTTGCTGCTGCTATAGCAAACTTATCTGGCTGAATTCTGCATGCAAATTAGCTTGACCAGGTGAGCACTGCTATCCTTACCGACCCAGAGAATCACACGCTGCCATCTCTGATGCAGGTGCAACTTTGGTTCTGTTCTGCTGCGAGCTTGTAGCTGACATATACACTGGTCTTTTCCAGAAAGCATGGAATGAGGCAAATTATACCAGAACCACCTCGTTCAAAACCAAAGCTGCCGGCAAATTCCTGCCGCAAAGCATTGATGACTTCAACGCCAAGTGCATCTTTCTTGACAATGTGCCAAGCCATGAAAGATGGTACGCAGCGGGCAAGGACTCAACCAATGGCAATCTTTGCCCGTTCAATCACAATGTCCCCAAGAAAGGCTTAACATCTGTGGCAGCAGGCATGGCTGGTCAAGGCCGCATAGTCTGGTTGTCTGATGTCAATGCAGAGGAAGACACCTGCACCATTCTGGTCAGCCTGGCGCAAGCCATATTCCCAGATGAGCACCTGTCTGGTTCTGACTCTGACAACTCAGTCTCATATCGTGATGTTGCCTGAGCAGAGCAGCATCGTGCTAAAGGCAATGCAGCGTTTGAGCTGGAGTAACATGCCTGCAGCAGTGGACAGCTACAGCCATGCCATTGCAGCTGATGAGCGCAACTATGTCTACCAGAGCAACAGGGCATTAGCCTATCTGAAGGTAAGCATTAGATGTATTCAAATCGCACTCGTAGCTCTAAACTACCAAAAACAATTCAACACTTGCACGCCTTGCCCTCGCTTTCAGATACAGGCGGCAAATGTGACAGCGTGTGCGGAACAAAGTCGAAATCGCCCTGCCTATAAGCTGCCAAACGTCCTGATGACTCTGCACTGTTACTAGGCAGTCGAGGCAACAATTGCTCTGACAACATGCTCATGCAGGTTTTCACTAACTAATCTGCTTGCACAGCAGTTGCATATTTTGGTGCTCATCGGATGTCCAGCTTTCTGGACCTCAAAGTCATCATGCACTCTGCCTGGGACTGTTGTGAAAGGGTCATAAATTAACCATGCAGATGAAGAATTTGAAGAGGCAAAAGCTGATTGCGATGTTGCACTTGAGCTGTGCTATGGCGGTGCTGCTGGTGTCAAAACGCTTTTGAGGCGCAGGACTGCTTACGTGGAGCTACGTGAATTCTGCAACGCTATTGACGACTTTCTTCTGATCTTGCAGCTTGAACCTGGTAACAGGTATACTTTTCAGGCTAGTCAGCAGTTGTCATGCAATGCATTCAAAGGGTAGCTACATCTTGATGCTGCCAGTATACCTGCACGTCATGACTGTGCTGTGCTGTATGAGTCAACTTGATTGGCTGACATCTGTATACATCAAAATGATGCTTTTGCTGCTACGCACCTGGTGCAAGGTAATGCAAGCAGTGCAATCAAACAATTTGCCCTGCAGAGAGGCGGCAAGGCAGCTTGAGGCCTGCTGAGCAATTCAATTACACACTGCCATCGGTCACCTCGTGAATGCAGTACAGTTGACTGCATGGGCTATTGACAACCATGCTTGTTGACCATACACAGCAAGGAAAGCAATGCAGCAGCTTTCCAACTAGCTTCTAGGTGACCCCATGAGAGTGGAGATAGTGACCAGAAGTGGATGTGTGAGGAATGTAAGTTTGCAATGAGTGTTGTAGAGAGCGTGCTGATAGGCTGCCACTGTGATTTGCTGTTGACTTGATGTTGAACTGATGACTTGTTGAGATCCTGAGCGCTTCTGACCACTGGTGAAACTTTCCGCTGAGTCGTTGTACATACACATGTGTATGTTCCAAAAACGTCTTTCCAGTTCTCCAAATTCAAAGTATGATCATGCAACTCAAATGTGAGGGACTTATTCAGATCTTTGCTGAAAGTCAGTTCAAGTCGTAAGTAAGACTTTGGCATCAGCTGTTGAGAGTGAACAAAATTGAGCATGTCACAGGATCACGGTGCTTCTGGGCAAAATCGTTGACATGTCAATCAGAATGGCAGTCCTCATCTTCCTCAGGAGTCAGAAAGGCCATATCTATAGTTCAGGTTCATGGGTTGCCATTCTGCAACAGCTTCTCCAAAGCAGTTCTGAGCTGTGGTCTGTCACTGAGCGCCTGCTGCAAACCCTGCACAAGCCCCTTCTCGCCTACTTCATTTGATAGCAAGCTCTGAACTAAAGCACTGGTACCTCTTGCCTGCAATGCCTGCAGAAGCGACACACATCATTGACCTTTTTTTTTTTTGGCACACTGCAAATAAAGGCTTCAGTGCTGGCTGCAATGTCACAGGTTAGCATGCCAAAAGCAACCTGATTGCGCTCATGACACGCAAATTAGCAAAATTCAAGTCACGAGACATATCAGGGCTCAGTCAGACCATACATTTGCACAATGCACCCTTGATCAGAAATACCACAGCCAACAACAGCCCAGAGTGGTGGACATGAGCTGCATAGTTGACTTACATCTACTTCTCTCTGGAAAATGCTGCCATCAGGTCCACGCCTGGTGAACTGCACAATCCATCTCATGACAGCATCATCATCAGCCCACATTTGCGCTTCTGACTGGCTCATTTCCTCCATTTGATTGTCCAAAGTGACACCCTCAAAGGGTTTCTGAGACAGCCCATCAACAGCTATGTTGTTACGCAGGCTGATGCAGAACCATCTCTGCAGTAGCTTGGTGGCATGCCCGCGATTGAAGGTCACGCTTGTGTTCTGGATTGCCCTCAAGAGAGGCTCCTCAGCCACCCTGGAGAAAGAAGAGCAACAGAGCTGTCAGCACCTACTCCAGCAGTAGGCATTTGACCACTACTGCATCAACAAGTAGTGATCAGGCCCACAAGTCGTTGCTTGTTTGCTGTCATTGCATTGCACAGCCAAAGTGTTGTCCGCAGTGTGGAAGCAACAGCACCAGCAATGACCATTTGCCATCATATGCAAGAGCCAGCAACAAAACCAAACGAGCATCAGTCGTGAAAGCCACAGCACTATGAATGGCAGAAACCCAGCAAACTTGAAAGCAACAGCACCATCAGACACAAAACAGCGGGCGTGGGATCACTAGCACAACCAACAGCGAAAGCCAAGCATGAGTGAAAGCAATAGCAGGCACAGCAAGGATTTGAGTACACCTTCTGTGCAGGCGTGCAGCCAGGAAGGGGGGGGCCTGCTGCCAGGGCACAATGCCTTTCAACACGCCCTCGGCCACCATCCTGACATCAGGCATGAAAGCAACAGCACCAATGACAGCACCAAAACTGCACAAGGCGTATGGGCACCTTCTGTAGACACGTACAACAGCACCATCAACAACAAAAACCACAAGCACAGAAACAGTAGCAGGGGCTTGCAAGCACCTTCTGTGGAGGCGTGCAGCCAGGAAGGGGCGGGCTTGCTGCCAGGGCACAATGCCCCTCAGCACGCCCTTGGCCACCATTCTGACTGGGGTGTCATGCATCTGGGCAAACGCAGTGGCCATCTGACGGTACACTGGCAACAAGGCCTGCTCTCTCACCCTCACTGCTTGCTCCTTGCCTGCTTGCCCCTCAGCCTGAAGGCAGGCTGATCTGTTTGCCAGGCAAGCTCAGATGTCTAGCTATGCATTGTGTGAGGCACAAAACCCATTTGACACAAGGATCCTGATGTTGCACAACTCATAGCTATTTGTGTTGTGCAACTCAGACAAGGCACATGGTCTGACAGGTGAGGTGCTAATGCAGTGCTTGTAGCAAAGATACCTGCTGTGCTGCAACAGGGCCTAGCATGGACATCATTCGATGATCGTTTCCAGCTCCTGTTTGCCTGGGTGATGTGAGTGTCAAGCAGACACATATGTAAATCAGATGAAAGACAAGTACGTAGCGTATACAACTCATGAGGAAAGCAAGGAGCAGCACCTTGAGTTGCTGTAAGACAGGATCAAGCCGGTGCATTGTGGCCAGCAGGTCAGGGGTTCGATACTTGATCTCCACTATACCCTCAGGCTCTAGCACCCCTCCAGCAGCCAAGGGGTCGGCATACATCTCCACCTGCACAGGAGTCATTGCGTTCCACAGCGCTGTTCAAGCTCAGTATGGAGTTTGCTGAATGACATGCAGACTATTGGCAATGCAATAAGCCAATGCAAATTATTGTTGCACTTGTTGACCACTTTCACGAGCCTGTGTAACATGTCTTGAAAGATTTGCACCACTGCCTGTTGAGCATTCACAATGTTCAACTGCAATATTGTAGCATCATTTGACAACTGGCGATCCATTGCCCTAACCAGTGCTCTTGCATTGCAAGTGATCATATACCATACAGATGCTTGCACAAGTCATGCCACTGACCTGTGCAGGGTTGATCTGAGCATCAATGACAACCCAGGCTCCTCCCCTCAGCTCAGCCCCAGGTGGCAGGTACACAATCACTGGCTGCCCATATGACCGCAGGTTGTCCACAATCAAAGATCCAGCCTGAACCAGCACACCATAATTGTGGTAGGCGTGAGTACAAGGCAGCAGTGCATCAGCTGGCATGAATTGCGCAATGCAGTTCAACACATCCATACCATGGAAACCATCATATGCTGTGCATCATGTTTTGCCCACAAAGTTTCTGATGCAGGCGTAAGTGGCAGCAGAGCACACCTGCAGCACTCCCTCAAAGAGGTCCCTCTGGCCTCCAGAGAAGCCTCGCCAGTTGGCCATGATCACCAGAGGCAGCTGCTCCCGGTCAAACTCCTCGATGGCTTGCGCTGTCTTCAGGGCTGAGTCTGGGAACCACACCTGCCCCGCCTGTGTAAACCAACACAGTGTGTTGGTATCTTGCACCCTTACATGGAGTACAGCATCTCAACACAGATGACGTCATGCACATGCCGTGATTGCAGCCCATTAGAAGACTTTGTCAGGCCCTGTAGTGGCATATGTAGCAGCTCAGCAAGCCGTTTGGTGACCAAGAATGGTCATCCTGTGTGACTGGGCACTTGACTGACACAGACAGCTTGATGTCAACAGTTGGGCATGCCAAACTTTTCATTGCAAAGCATGAGCAGATGCTGAAAAGCTTATACAGATTTGCCAGCAAAGGTTACCTCCCATTGTCCACATATGAAAGATTGCATACAGAGAATTGTGCAACACATGTGGTGTCAATGCGCAGTACCTGGTGTGACGAATGCAAGGGTGTGCTCTAGCGTAACAGTGGCAATTTCGAAATCTTGCAAGTGACATGTTTCTGACCTGAGGGATTGTGCGCTCTGCAGAGTCTGGCATGCCTGGGTCAGCCGGTATGCTTAGCATCACTGTCTGTGTTTCAACACCAATCACACCTGCATAGGGCAGCATTGCAAGTCTCAGTACTACTGAACCTGAGAAAAAGCAAATCACAGCCTCACTGTGTGTATACTTCAGATGAACAGCAGGGGGGGCCATCACCTCTGCCATGCTGGGCCATCATATCCATGAAGCAAATGTCAGTATGGGCAAGAGCTGATAAGAGTACTTTGCAGATGAAGTGTGCAGCACAGGAAACGAGTGTTGAAAATTGGCAGCTGTGGAACACAGAAACCTGACAAGCGTCAACCAGACTTAACTTTGATTGTCAAATGTCCAACCGTCCTATACTATGGCAGCATTGATTTGTCATGCATGGCATGACCACTGGAATGTCATGTATGTATGTCAGTAGTAATCAGCCCTGCAAAGGCTGTATCACGGTTGTCTGAGGCATCGACTTGCAACTGCTTGTTGTTACATTTCAGATCACTGTCATGCTCAGCAGATTGACCACAGACTCAATGCAGCGTGTGAGAGTGCCCTACCGCAGGGCATGCCCCCCAGTCTAGCCCTGCCAGTCACCACACTGCGAGCCCAGCCCCCCTGAGCCTCCACCCATGAGTCCTTGTCAAACAGCCCACTCTCCCAATACGGTTGCTGCCCCTGCCCTCGGCTCTGCATTAAGCTCTGCCTTGTGGTTTGAACTTGCCCTGGACCCTGCCCTGGGTTCTTCCCTTGCCTTTGGCCTTGTGCTTGTGGTGTGGAGTGGTGGCGGCCGCTGGTGCTGGCTGTGGCGTCTGTGTTTGGCGCCTCCAAGGACACGTATCTGCCAGCAATTGCAACCTGAGCATCCAGCTTCTCACCTGCATGTACACGTCAACTGTCATCTCTTTTTACTTGTGCAAAGCCAAGCATGTTACACTAGTCAAGATTGATTTGCAAAAGGCCCCCAAGAGGTCAAAAACATAAGAGGTCAACAGCAGGAGTCTTGATTACTAGATTTTGTGCGCCACTGGCTGCAAGCGAGGCGCACAGTGCACCATTGTTGGGGGATTCCTCGATGTCACGCTGTATGGTGCCAGATGTATTGATCACTGGCAGGGTACCAGGCAAGGTGAGAGGCAGGAAAGGGTTCCACTAACCAGTCAATTCAAGGTTTCATTTGCAACAGTAGCTTCAAGCAAGAGATGTGCCGCACCTTTGTCAGGAGTGTACTCAATGTCACGGTGTGTGGGGTCAGTGGTATTGAGCACAGGCAGGGTCCCTGGTAGGGTGGGAGGCACAAAGGCAAGCCACTTGAGCATGGCCTCAACACCCGCCAAATCGTCCTCCACAATGTGGTGGCTCACACCATTGGCTGCCATGATCTGCATCAAACACAAAATTGCCTCCATGATTTGCCATTGCTTGCTGAGCCATTTGCTTGACAGTACAGAAGAATGTGCTATGCCTGAACGCAGAAAATATGGCCCAGTGTAGTTCAGTGCATGCTGTCAATATGCAAGACGGCTGCAAACAACTTCAAAGTGATGCGTCAAACTTGGTTGGGAGAATGCAGAGGCAACAACTGCAAACTCACAGACCAGTAGCTGCAGACACCAGACTCCAGGTGCTCAATGATCAGTGAAGACGTAGCGCATAAAACCACACACAAGACCAAATGTGTCTGGCTGAAAGCATGTTTACTTCAAAAAGCTTGCTGAATGCATGGCAAACCTTGGGTCCGCCCAGCTGCATCTGGGAGCTGTAAACCTCCCGCCCCAGCAGCTTGTTCAGCGCTGAGAAGCCTGTTAGGATGATGGGCTGATCTGCCCTCTGTATACACCTGCACAATTACAAGCTGGTTTTCTAGACTGGTGTACTTGATCAGCACCCACAGGCAATAGAGAAGCAATAACGCCCCAGCATCAACTTGTTCAGCACTGAGAAGCACATCAGGATTATGGGCTGGTCTGCCCTCTGTATACACCTGCAAGATGTCCATGAGCTGACCATGAGCTGATTGGACTTTTACTTGGTCGCTGCAAAACTTGCTGGCTGCATCACGCAGCATCACTTGACAGATCCGGCAGGAAAAACGTGCAAGCCAACACAGCGCATTCCCAATCATGACATTCAAGGCAGCCAAGCAGCAATCCAAAACATGCCCTCTTGGCTTGAGAGCAGAGCAGCACAGCAGGGCAGAGAGAGGGGCAGGGCAGTACCTGCGGCCCAGGCGTGCCAGATAGGCTCCAATGCCCACAGTTCTGCCAGAAACTAATGTCACAGTGAAGCCTTCCCTGAATGCTCTGGCATACACACTGCACAGGCCAAGGTACAGACTTTAACATAAGAAACGGTTCTGCCCAAAAATTGCTGACAATATCATTTTCTGCTGAAAAAGACTTGCACACATTGTCCAATGCCTATACCTGACACAACTGTCATACACACACCATATGCTGGCAGTCAAAGGTACACTTGGCAGCATGCAAAGACATCTGTGATGCCTGCTACTTGAAAGCATGCTGGCAATGCAAGCGACTTGAGAGCGCAAAGCATGACTGCACCTAGCAATTGCGCCGCTGCCGCTCAAGCACTCTATGCCAAGCCCGTCCTCTTCACCGATAACATCAGTCAGCTTCCATCTAGACTCACCATCCTTTTGTACTTGCTCACATTTGACAATAGGGCTTTCAGAGCGACCTGCATGGCATCAATTGTGTGATCATGTGTTGTGAGCATTGCTGGCTTTCCAGGAGCTGTAGCAATCAGCAGCAAGTTGGTGGATTGTGTCACATCTTGCTGCTAGCTTTGTGCAACTTACAGGAAACCACAGCTAGACCTTCATGATTGTGGATGGCTCTGCTTGCAATGGCGTTATGTGCTTGCACAACGCAACCTCTGTTGCTTGCATGAGCTCTTTGATCAAATTTAAACGATTGGCTGAGGTCCCATCTAGTTTTGCTGATGGATTGTGCACGCCCCAAACACAGGGGCATGATGTGCGCTATTTTTTGCATCTGAATGCATTTGCAGAGCACCATCAGATACACAGCCATATGCTCAAAATGCCACCGGCTGCTGCCGCACCGATCCTGCCTTTGCTTACATCTACGGTGCTGTGGTAGTGTGCATTGTCCACCTGATAGACACATCATGCTGTGTTTGGCTCACCTGTGATGCTCTGATAGTCGTCATTGCTCAAGTACAGGTACTTGAAGCCTTTCTGAGGCTCATCTGCCTTTTGCCATTCCACTTTAAGGCACTTCTTCACCTCATCAGCCAGACCAACACGAGCCCCTGAGTTGGCCGCCAAATACAGCACTGGTATGTGGTGCTCTAAGGCGTACTCTGTGGCGGCCTTGAACATCGCATCCTCTTTTGGTCCAAAGGCTCCTGAGTTGTATGTGATGTCGTTGGCAATGGCCACAACCTGCAGCATTACATATGAATGTCATTGTGGGTTGTGCATTGGTGCAAATGCTACTGGCCTTTGCCTTAGTTCTGAGTTGCATGGTGCCTGCTCAATGTATGAGGCTGTTGGCAATTGCTACAAATTGCAGGAACGCGGCCCAGAGAGAGCACAGGTACAGACAGGCGCAAAGACCTTAAGGACTGACCTGTCCATGATCTGTAGATTCAGTCAGACAACTACATTGCAAGATGTCAGCAGCCACTAGTGACACAAAAGGCAATCACTTTCACTGAATCTACATCATTTGCCATTTGCCACCTGATGCACTACACGTATGCTGTCGGCTGCAATCTTTGACTTGTATGTGAATTGGGCATTCAGGCTAGTGAATGCCAAAGGGAACTTCCAGCAGCTGCAGATCAGGCCAAAAGCAACCCCACATACAGGGTCACTGCACAGTATTAACAAAATGCTGCTTTGTGGAGTAGATAAATGCTGTCAGCTGCAATCACCGACCTGTCGGCCATTTGGGCAATCAGACTGTTGAATGCCAGAGGGGATTTTCAGCAGCTCCAGATCAGGCAAAAAGCACCCCGACTCACAGGGTCATGTCACAAAGCATCCATATGCTGTTTGCAGTGAACAACTGCTGTCAGCTGCAACCACCAACCTGTCTGCCGTTAGGGCACTCAGGCGTCCTGAGCAGCATCAGCCAAGCCACCACTCCCACTGTGTTCTGCCCCACAGGCCGCTGCAGTGGCTGCACCTGGCTGGAAGACCTGAAATTGGCTTCGCCAGACATGACCAACTCTTGCACCTCCACAAAGCGGGCTGCAGTAACAAAGCAGCAGTCTTGGGCTATAGTATACGTCTGATTGAGGCCATGTCATTGACATAAATTCTTGTGCTTGCTGAATTGACCACGTTGATAGCTTTGTAAGACTGCCAGCTCATTTGTGCTTGCTGGTTTGACCATATTGACAGCTCTGTGAGACTGCCAGCTCACTCGTGCTTGCTGATTTGACCACGTTGGTAGCTTTGTGAGACTGCCAGCTCACAGTAGCAACAGATGGGCAGGGGTGACAAATGCATACTAGACAGTGTGAAATGAATGGCAGAGTCTCTACAAGCTGCTTCCATTCTGCAGTCCCACTGGGACCTGAGAGGAAATAGGAACAGCGTGCCAGCTGTTGCAACATGCATTGCATCACCAAGTACAATCCTACAGGTTTGTAGCTGATGGGCACAGAATGAGTCAAGCAACTTGTTGAGAGACAGTTTGAGAGCTTCAAACATTGGTGTCATGATTTCTTGGAAGCTACCTATTTTCAAAATGTTATGAGCTTTGTCAAGCAAGCAACGGCAACGATATGTAGCAACTTGGCAAGAAAGACGCTGTCAAGACAGCTGTGAGCAACCTATCTTGACATGTAATGATTGCTCATCTCCCTAATTAGTTGCATCAGGCAGATGAGTGGTGCCTTCGTTCAGCATGATGAACAACTTTGTTGACTCATTGTGCAAGATGCCCCAGGCTGCTTTGGGTAATAGTGACTCTGCATGTCATGCGTAATAGCATACACTTCACAGCATCTCCTTGCTGGGTATGCTACTGCACTTATCAACAGGTGACCTCACGAAATAAAGGAAGGCAGTCATACAGTGCATCTGCTATGTGTGTACACACCTGGCAGGGGTCCATCATACTCTCCGCTAGCATCTCTGTCCACCCACACTTTGCGCAGCGCATTTGCAAAGACGTTGGGAAAGTCGTATGCAAACGTAGTCTTGTGTCTTCTAGCCGCAAGCTGCTTCTGTTGCAGCTCCTCTAGGGGTGGGTAGGGATTGAGCAGGGGGGTCATGTTGAAGGCCCCTGCTAGGCCTGATGAGTCATGCTTGGACAGGTACACACTACTGCCGCTGTCTAGACCCTCCTGGTAGACCTGCACGTCTTCTTCGCCTGCTTCGTGTCCTGCAATATCGAGAAATTTTTCAGGTGTCAGTCTCAACTGCAACACTGGCTTCCAGTGCATCTTGGCAGACAGCGCTTTGAGCCCAGAATCTGAAGCACCTCTTGCCTTCCTGAGAGTGCTAGTCCACAATGCCTGCCACATCCTGCATAAGTTGACCAGTTTAATGGCATGATTTCTACATTTAACTGCATTTCAATACAGGATCAGCTCAGCTGCTTCATCACAAAGGTGGGACACACATGGTCTTGCCACCTAGGCTCATACCCTTTGGCAGTGAAATCACCACTCTCCAAGCAGGCTGCCCATTTGGCATTTGCAGCCGTGTTGGACATTTGTCATGAAGGTTGACAAGCACCATCATGGTTCAACATGGACCACAGAAATTGCCATGTGGACGGTAGCCCAGGCTTTCGCCTGTCGGGAAAGAGACAGCCCATCTTGAAGCTGGTTTTGGCACTTCCAGCAGCACAGATGTCAAGCTGCACCAAAGAAACATATTGCACCCAGAGGTCGGACCTGTGCGCGAGGAGACCACCACTCTCCAAGCTGGTGGCCCATTTGTCATGCATGTTTCATGAGAATCATTGACCTGAATCTGAAATCAGGATCAGCTCAAACACTGATACCTGTACTTCATTTACACAGCCATATACATCCTGCCAAGTGAGCTGTAGCCGAGGCGCACACCTGTTGGCGATGAAACCACCACTCTCCAAGCTGGCTGCCCGTTTGGCATCCGCAGCCGCACCTCCCACTGCACCACGCCTGCCCTTCTCAGCTGGCTGCTGTGCTTAGTCATCATGCCGGCACAAGCTGCCTTCAGGGCTGCCGCTAGCTGTCCCTCCTGCTGAGGGTGGTGTAGTATCAGGGGGTCCAGAACTGTCAGGAAGACATGTGCCCAGTCTGGCTTAGACATGCTGCCCTTGACTGAGCCTGCATGACAGACATGCTGCAATTGTGTAAAAGGAAACATTGGCAAACAAGATTGCCTACAACAGTGGACATCAGACTGCTGGCATTGACGTTGTCACTATGAAAATGGCACTTATTGACCCGTTGTTACTATGTGACAATGTCATACATAGCACTGCGCATACTGCTACGTTTCTTGAAGACTCTGCTGCAAACGGATGGAAATACTGCAGGACATGACGGATATGAGTCTGCGATCTACTGCAAAGTGCCACATTGCAATTGACCAAATGCCGTTACCATTAGCGCCTGCACGCTCCAGCTCTACAAGATTAGTCACCAGATACTCCTCCACATCACCCATGACTCCTGCCACAGCTGTGGCGATGCTTGCCTTATCATCTCCGTTAGTAGGAGAGGCATCTGTCAGTCTGTGCACCATGCCCCTGCAAAACATAGCAGGCGCGTAAAGGCAGTGCATACAATACTGAACAAGCCAGATTGAGCTGTACACAAAGTGCACACAAAGACGATGATGCAGGAGGCCCAATGCTGCAGCCATTGCTGTGCTGTGCAATTTTCGTGCTGGAACGTAGCACCACTGATGCTCCTGCACGCCGGAGCTTGTATTCTGCAATGAAGCGCTCTGTTTTATCACAGCAGGGTGCCAACCTAAGGAAGACGCGCTTCAGAGGTGCACTGCGCGCATTTGGCCGCTCGGTGATGATATACATATGGCACTGTCGGTTTCTGGTTGGCGAGTACCCAATCCTGCCTCTGAATCCATTTAGTTTCTGCAGCTCCAGCACCTGAGCTCCAAAGGGCTCAACAGCTGCCAAAAGCACATCAGGTGTGAAGCTAGTTGGCGCCAAGGGGCTGCTGGCAACAGCCCCAGACTCAGGGCTGCTGGTACAAGCCCCAGACCCAGGGCTGCTGGCAACGGCCCCAGACCCAGGGCGGTGCTTAGGGGGCTTCCCATCTGACCCCCTTCTATGCAGAGGGGGTGTCCCGTCGGACCCCTTCCTTACAGGTCCTGCATTGCCTTCTAGGCCATTCCTTGAAGGGCTGGCATTGCCTCTCTGTGAAGGGCCAGCATTGCCTTTCAGTGAAGGGCCAGTGTTCCCTTCTGAGCTCTTTCTAGGGGAACCCAATGGGCTGGCAAAGGCAGAGGATGCAGGTGACTGTCTGCTGTTGCTGAACTCAGATTGGCTTTGCAACAATGTCGGAGGCTGCACATGGGTGTTGCCCTCCACCTGGGACTGCTTGTCAGGGCTGTTGGCAGCTGCCCTCCAGAAGCCACAGCGCACAGGGGCCATGTTTGGGCGCTGAACCAGTACGCTGATTGAATCAAAATCTGCAGCACATTCAATGTAGTGTATGCCAATTCAGTTCAAGCAGCTTAAAGTGGGCTTGCTTTGATGGCACCGTGGACAATGCCCAGATCCATGCAAGTCACATCAATTCTATGGTGCAAATTGCGTCTCGTCAGGAACAACAGAGACAGAAGGTGTATGACAGCATTGACATCTTGGTAACTGGAAAAAGGCAAGCACTCACTGAGGCAGCCTTTTGTGAAGCACCAGAATCGCAATCACAATCTATGGCTGTCAAAGGCTTCTTGAGCTGTCTTACTAGACATCCAGCAACTGCAAGCCAAGCCTGGATGTCGAGACAAACATTTGGAAAGCAGCCAATTCGACACTGGATTATACCTGTCGAGGCCAAAGCGCTGTCAGTAGCCGCCAGCTGAGCAATGACAGCTGCAGTGATGGCTTTGCGGTTGGCAGCTCCAGCATTCACTTCATCCACCAAGTCTTGAGCTTGCGCTTGAGGTGCCACAACAGCTGTTGCCTGTGGCAAGCGGCTTTGAGCGGCAGGGCTGAGAGACACAGCTGTGTCATGGTCCTCTGTTAGCACCACATGCAGTGTGCCTTGCTGCAGATGGCTTAGTCCTGCAATTGCAATCACTGTGCGGCTTGAAACCAGACCAAAGTGGATAGTGGGCTAGGCTTGAGGCGCAACAATGGATGTTGCCTGCGGCAGGAGACTTGGGCAGCTGGACTGAGAGACACAGCTGTGTCACGGTCCTCTGTCAGCACCACGTGCAGTGTGCCTTGCTGCAGATGGCTTAGTCCTGCAAATACAATAACGGTGCGGCTTGAAAAGCAGACCAAAGTGGACAGCGAGCTAAGGGCTTGAGGTGCAACGACGGCTGTTGCTTGTGGCAGGCGACTTTGGGCAGCTGGACTGAGAGACACAGCTGTATCATGGACCTCTGTTAGCACCACGTGCAGTGTGCCTTGCTGCAGATGGCCAAGCCCTGCACATACAGCCTGACTTGAACTGCAGAAGAAAAGGAAAGTGTCACAAGGGGTTGAATTGCAACGACACCGGTTGCCTGTGGCAAGCGCCTGGACTCAGAGCCACAGCTGTGTCATGGTCCTCTGTCAGCACCGCATGCAGTGTACCTTGCTGCAGACGGCTAAGGCCTGCAATCACAGCCTGATTTGTTTGGCTGAACGGCAGGGCAATGGAAGGTTCAGGGTGTACTTGTCGCGCGCAAGGCACAATGATTGCTGTTGTCTGACAAAAGCACCTTTGCAGAGTCAGCCCTTGAGACACGGCTGTGTCATGGTTCTCTGTCAGCACCATATGCAGAGTACCCTGCTGCAGATGGTCAAGGCCTGGACACATCCAGTGCATGCACAAGTCCTCTGTTTGAATTGGGGTTGACAGATACAATGCAACTTTGCGGAATGCAAGGTGGCGCAGGGCAGCTCAACAGCAAAAACCCAAGTTGCAATAGACTTTACGTGCTGTAGCAAAGCAAACACTGGGCAATTAAGACCATCACTTGAGCCTAAACAAGCTACCCTACACCAAACCCATGCCAATCTAATGTCACCGCTTCCCAAGCTTCTTCTTATCATCCTTCAATGCAAACTCTGATAACAACAGACCCGTTTGCCTACACTTGTCACATAATAGCGCCAGCGACTCATTTCCAACTACCGAAGCGCACCTTGCTCTGCAGTGACTGTCTTGACAGCATCTGCAGCCTCTGCAAGGTCACTCAGGGTGAGTATGACAACACCAGCGCCCAGCAGTGCTTCACGGCTGTCAGAGTTGGCTGCACCCGGCTTGACATGAGTCCACAGCATGACCAGGCCACAGGGAACCGCATGTATGCTGGGCTGCTGCTGAATGCACGGGTGATAGATACGCCTGAAGTATGTCAGCAGGGCTCTTTCCTGCGCATCACAGCTGATGAAATGACACAGAGAATTGGGCTTAGAGTGGGTCCACAGCATGACCAGGCCACAGGGAACGGTGTGAAAGGTGGGCTGCTGTTGTATGCAGGGGTGGTACATATGCCTGGAGTATGTCAGCAGGGCTCTTTCCTGCATAGAGCAAACGAGTACACCAAGCCAAAGCAATAGGGAATGGTGTGAATGTCGGGCTGCTGCTGAATGCAGTGGTGGTGGATACGGCTGAAATTGTATGTCAGCAGAGCTTGTTCCTGCAGGGCACAGCCAAATGCATCAGACAAGAGCAAGATGCAGGCAGCCATGTTGATAGAAGTTGTGCCGCATGTTGTGTGAGTGCATGTGCTGCAAGTCATGCAGCAGCAGCCCTTGATGCAAAGTATTCATGCCAGCTGATCAAGTGAGGTCAGTGGAAAATCCCTCATCATTGAAGGGCGAGGGGCTCCATGTAGCCATGACTGACTGCGCAACAATGCAGCTGACTGTGCACGAGCAGTGAGATTTCTTGCATGCTTGCCTGCACTTGGGAGTCAATGTGGTTGAGCAATGACGCCAAGGCATCCTCAACTGCAGCTGGGGCTTCCACCAACAGCCTCAATTTGGCCTCCATCACATTTGGCCCTCCCTTGTCTTGGCTAGGGCTGGCTGCAAAGGGGCTGGTCACCAGCCCTGAGTACAGGCCTTCTGCAAAGGTGGGCCTTCTTGGCACAACCCGCTCTTGTGTGCTTGCCTGCAGGAAAGGCACACTCAGTTTGGGCTGCATCAGGTTTGGGGCCCAATTGAAACCCAACTGGGACCCCTTATTTCAGGGTCGTTGACTGGGTTGACTGGGGCTGGCCGCAAAAAGGCTGGTGACCAGCCCTGAGTAGAGGCCTTCTGCTAAGGTGGGCCTCCTAGGCACGACCCGCTCTGATGTGCATGCCCAACGACACAAACTTCTGTACATAAAACGCTTGGGCATCAGCAACCTCACGCATGTGCTAGCAAGAATCCCAGATGGTACTCAGCTGATGGAAAAGGGTGCGCATGTCCCATCCAGACTACTGCAGGAGTTGATGGGGCTGTGAGCAAATGTAAACATGATGAAATCATCTTGATAAAATCTGCTCAGCGTGTGGTCAATGCTCATGCAAATCCTGGATCTGCAGGCATGACTGCTACACAAAATTTCACCTGGGGAACAGCTGGTTGAGCTTCAGATGGTGAAGCAGTCTGGCCATGCTGAGAGCGCTGTGCATGGCCTAGGATGTCAGCCAGATGGGGCTGGGTGAACATGTCCACCCCCTGTAGGGTGCGCGCCACCACCCCCTGCAGCTCCGTCAGCAGGCTGTGCTCTAGCAACTGCTGAGCGGTGGCCGCCACCTGAGCACTGCCCTGACCTGCACTCACAGTCGAAGGCGCGGTGCATGCTCACGAGCTACAAAGATGACGAGCTGATTGAAGCAATTTCAGTGTTGACGTCAGGTCATGCAAAATCAGCACACACAATGATGTTGCTTGCTGACAGCTTGCGGCAAACACAGAGTATCTTGAGCAGAGCTAGCTGTGATGCTAAGCTGTGTGCCAGCAGCTGCTGGGCTGTGGCGGCCACCTGGACACTGCCCTGTCCTAGATTTGTACAAGGTGTCATTGTGCATGCTGGTAGGCTATAGGACTGTCATTATACATGCTGGCAGGCTATAGAAACCACAGGACGGCTGCAGAGATCGAGAGGGCTCTTTCCATTTCTAGCCTGCGCAGCAGCAGCTGGGCTACAGCCAAACCTGTGCGCTGCCCTGAGCTGCAATTATATGCCTTGTGTTGTATAAGTCAAACCTAGCCGCTCCTGAGCGTTTGGAGACACTGAGAGGCAGCTTACCAATGAGGCTAACAAGGCGGCGCAGCAGTGGCCTGTTTTGCTCAAAAGTCGGCGCCACCATACAGCTTGTACAGTGCAACTGAAAACCTCAGAGAGTGACGGCAAAAACCCCTGTTATGCGTCAGGCTGTGTAGACAGCTACAGCGCCCACAGCTCGCTTTGTGAGTATAACATTGCACAGAGGGTCAGGGCAAACAATGACAACCACTAGCCACTGAACAGATCTCATGTACAGAGAAGCGCAGCGTTGCATGCACCATGCCGGCATTTACCAACGAGGCCAGCAAGGCGGCGTAGCAGGGGCCGATACTGCTCAGGGGTGGGCGCCACCACTGCATACAACAGCTGAACCACCAGCCGACATTTCAGGGGCATTGCTTGGTGACTGACCACAATGTCCACCACTGACTGCAGCTCCTTGCTGTGCGTCTGCATGATCAGAAGGCATTATGAACAGGGATGTTTGGAGTGATGGAGAGATGCACGCGTTGCAGATGCTGCTTGCATTGGTGCAGGCACAAGGGCTGCAATGCATTCAGCCTGCTGTGTTGCTTGCATCAGTTGTACAGCTTGCAAGAAGTACGCAGCAGCCTATCATTTCGATTGCAGCAAACTAACAAGCAGTGGATTGTGCAAACTTCAAAGTGAGTAACGTTCATCCTGGTTATGCATAAGCTGTGCCATGGTCCTCTCAGGGGGTGTTGCCCCAGCACATTGCATCAGTGGCAACGGCACATTCTTGCAAAACATGAGGCAGTGGTACAGCAAGTGATAAAGTCTAGCAAGAAATGAACATGGCAAGTTCTGGCGGGAAATGCATATGGCACAATTTAGCGGGAAATGCTGACCTGGCGCAGCTCATCGATAATCTCCTGCTCAGTGGCTTCAGTTCCCCGCTGGAACCGTTCTTCTACGTCCAGGAACTTCTGGAAGAGGCTCATGCCAATCTGGCGTGAGTAGGCTTCTGCCCCTTCGAGATGGGCAGTGGTGATGTCAGTCAGAGCCTTGAGATGACTGATCAAGGCAGGTCTGTCACCTTCCTTGACCTCCTGCAACAACACATTTGTTGATGGCTACCTTGATCAATGTCTGGCTGGCCAAGCACGTGGAAGGGATGAAAGTTTCAGGTGCTGTGCATGTCAGCTGCTCCTGACCGTGATGGTTGACGAACGTGATTGCATTGCATGGTAGATGACTCACAGATCCAACACATGTAGTAATACAGTAAAATGCGCTGACAAGACAGTTTTAATGCGTGCTGTACCATGCCTGAAGGCACAGGCTTTGTGTTGCATTTTAACAGGGTGAAGACCTGCCTGTACGACTCTGTTGATGGCATACAGCAGGGCCTGGGCAGGCAACTGAGGCTTGAACTCCCCAGGTTGGGGCGACTTGGGCTGATTCACAGCATGGGTCTGTCGTGATGTCTGTTGTCGCGCAAAAATCAGTCTATTATAATGATTGTTGTGATGCAAGCATGGGTCTGCTGTGACTGCACAGAGTGAACACTCACCTGCACGCCTCTGTTGATGGCATACAGCAGGGCCTTGGCAGGGAAGTGAGGCCTGAACACCCCACAACAAGGTGACTTGGGCTGATTCACAGCATGGGTCTGTCGTGATGTCTGTTGTGTTGCTAAATCCAGTCTGTTGTAATGTTTGTTGTAATGCACGCATGGGTCTGCTGTGACCGCACAGAGTGAACACTGACCTGCACGCCTCTGTTGATGGCATACAGCAGAGCCTTAGCAGGGAACTGAGGCTTGAACTCCCCAGGCCGAGGTGACTTCGGCTGATTCATCTCCAAGTCTGCCTCATGCTCCCCTAGGATGTCTTCTACCTCAGACACAAAGTCTGCTGCCATCCGGTTCTGAAAGCATGCATTATATTTATGACTAGTCAAGCAAATTGAGTCAAGCCTATAAGCTGGACACTGATTAGCTCAGGTGAATTGAGGACAGCCCACAGGTGAAGCTATTGAGATGCCTTCAGCCAAGCTGTGTTTACCTGCTTTGTCTAACAACACTACTGCAGACAGCGCTGCAGTGTCCATCATGTGATCTGCAGTGACAATCCACTTGCAGATGTACATTCTTATGTAGCCCAGACGCGCATGAACTGCATGAAGAAGCAGGCGCATAGGCAGGGCTCAGGCAGGTTCGGGCAGACCCATACCTGCACCACGGCAAAGGCTTCTGTGAACTGCATGAGAGGCAGGGCTGGGTCTTCCAAACATTCCACCAAGTCAGCCACCACATCATCCACAGGATGCTCATACCCTGCATGCATGACTAAGCCAAGTCAATACCTTGCCCACAATCAAGTGCTGCCCACTGTTTTGACAGCATGCCATTTGCTATACCATTACATTGACAAAGTCATACGCCTTGCACACCCATCAATACGGGAACAACAGAAGTGTTCCATCGCATAGCACATGAGCACATAACATGCATCTGCCCTGTGCATCGACATGATCACACACAGATGTGCGTCATTTGCATGTTGAATACTACACACATATTTTGACTGCCTGTACGGCTGCATATCAATGGCAATGACAGAGGCATGGCAATGCGAGCATAGCTTGCCTGCTAGGATCATTGTAGCATCTTTCAGACTCATCTTGAAGCGATGATCTACACCGCTGCTGTACACCTGTGGGGGCCCCAATTCAGGGAAGTCACCCTGGAATGACTCAGCCTTGGTCACAGCCTCAGCATCATCCAGATCAAGCGTCGCGATCAGGTCACCAGCATTCAGCACAGACGCCTCAGACAGATTGAAGTGCATGTGACCGGCTGCTGAGCTTAGTAATGGCATCATCATCTTCATGACTTCTACTTCTGCATATGGCTGGTCTGTCCTGACGTGTGAGCCGTCCGAGACCAGGTACCGCACCAGTTTGCCAGGTGAGCTGGCAATGAGTCGTGAGGGGTCTGACTCATTGGCCAGCAGGCATGTGAGGCTGTCAATGGTGATGCGCGTGCCCAGAGCTTCTTCTTCGCTGTGTACTACATGTGACAGTCCGTCCACCTATGCAGGAAAGCTGTTCTTGCTTACGCTGTGCATTCAATGAGAGAACATATCCACCTGTGCAGGAAGATCTTCTGTCAACAATTTCAGAAGGTGCAAGACATGTTCCGTGTCATTAGACATATCATTGTTTCCTCAAGCAGCGTAGCACGTTGATGGTACCGTGAGCTGCTACATGAAGCACAAGTTGACAGTTCTTGACCAGGAATTGGTGTTAGCTACTGCATGTTTGGCATAGCACATGTGACTTGGTACGCACCATCCCTGAGCAAGCTCCCAAGACATGAAAGCTGGGAATGGTGGTGTTGCATGACAACAGGGCAGACACTCTACCTGAACCAGTAAGCCGCCATCATTCAGGGTCCTGATGACTGCATCCACAGAGCTGTTGCCCAACACCAGGCTGAAGGTGTCACTGGCTCGCCGCTGAATCTGAACTGTGTACTTGATACCTGCAGCAAGTCAAGACAGTTGTCAGTCAGCTTGACAGAGGACAAAGTCAGCAGTCCTCTGTGATCTGTCATGCAAGACTGTGTGGTTGGCAGTGACTTGGCATGCCAAAGATGCTCTGCCTCATGCGTCATGCTATGCATGCTATTCCAATGAAAAGTGGTTTCTGAAAACAGCTTCATAGCATGCCGGTATGACATGTCAGTTACTGTGGTGGACAGTAAAGTGCTGTGCCCTCTATTGTGCTGTGCAATTCACGTTCTAGGACAAGCTGGTGCTGAAGAGAGGTGAGGCTAACCTGATCAAATGCTCTGTTTCAAGTTCTAATTTAAACTTGTACCCCATGCTATGCATGCTATGCATGCTATGCATGCTTTGCCTGCTGTGCAACTGACCTTCCAAGACAAGCTGGTGCTGGAAGGATGTGAGTGTAAGTCTGGCCGGGGGCAGCTGCCCCTTCTCCAGGAAGCCAAGGTAGTCAGCTGAGCGCAGGTTGACCTGCTGTATGACGCGCAACAAAGCTCCACAGATGACTGACAAGTACCAGGCTGGCCTCTCTGCCTTGACCTGCACGCATGCGAATCATGATGCCGATCTGAATGTTGTAGTCAAGCTTTGCAAACCAGCTGCTGCATGTGGCAAATGCGGCCACATTTTTGGCATGACACCTGAACGCTTTGCAAAGCAGCTATTGCCTACTGCAGATCATAGCAAATAGTATCACCTCGTCGCTTTGCAAACCAGCTGCTGCTTGCTGAAAGTGCGGCAAGTGTTTGGCATAACCAAGTCAAGCTCTGCAGCCTAGATGCTGCTTCTTGCAGACATGACCGTATGCCTGGCATATCATGATACAGCTTTGCAGACCAGCTGCACTTTGCTGATGTAAAGATGTCCAGCACTGTTTGTCCTTGTTCCCAAGACTGCATCTGCTGTGTATTGCAGACAATGCAGATGCATGCTGTCATGCTGGAGTGCTGCTGCTTCATGCTTGCCAGCCAAGACTTGCACAAACAGCAGTGTGAGATTTCAATACGATGACAAGTTAGTCAGCTCATGTCATGCACCAGCAAAAAGCAGTGATTGTTGAGTTCCTGTACAGCAGCTCAACATGCAAGTCTAATGCAAGACCTTCAGAGCTTACATGGGCGGCAATGCGGGAGTCCAGCCATCCAGTATGGTGGTCATTTCCAGTGAAGACTTCATGCTGGATCATGTCAGTCACATAGTCCACGGTGGTTCTGATCTCCCCCCTGATCTTGACTTGCTTGAGGGCCACCACCATAGCCCTGATGGCACTCTCCCTTGTATGGCCCTTGGCAAATAGGTGCCCAAACTGCACGTTGGAAGGAGTGCATCAATAAGTCGAGGAACTTTTGCAAACATCGCTGTAAGCTCAAATCATGCCGATAACACAGTCCACAGTGGTTCTGATTGCCCCCCTGATCTTAAGGGCCACTACCATAGCCCTGATGGCACTCTCCCTCGTGTGCCCTTTGGCAAACAGGTGCCCCAACTCCACAATTTGCAGAAATGCATTGGTCAACAAGGTGCTGCATGCACAATCAACGACCTGACCGGTCAGCAGCACCCTGGAGATCAATTTGGAACAAGTATATCACGCGACCATGACTCTAAGCGTTCACTAGTTAGCATGCATCTACAAAGGGCATGCTTGTAGTCGCAGCAGGTAACAGCATGCCTGGGAGTCAAAGATCTCATGCAGGCCATCACAGCTTCTCATTGAGAAGTACCCCAACATGCTCTGAAAGTTCCTGAGACTCAGCCGCAGTGTCAAAGGGGTTTGTAGTTGAAATTGGGCTTTCTCACCTGAGAGTCAGAGAACTCATGTATGCCACCTCCGCTCTTGACTGAGAAGTAGCCCCACACGTCTGGAGAGTTTCTGAAGTTCAGTTCCTCAATACCGCCACATGTGGGCTTGAAGCCGTCATCTGCATCTTCTGACGTGATGCGCACAGCCACCACTGCACCGATTGGCTTCATTTGTGGGTCCTCCTCAAAGTCTGCAGCAAGCACATGCAGTGCAAAACAGGCCTCTGTCTGTTGTGTACAGTCGCCTCTGTGTTATCAACTTTTTTGGAATCTGCATTAAGCAGAGGCAGTGTCTCAGCCAAATTACGCTGCTCATGAGTGGTTTCCTCTAAGGGTATTCAAATGGCATGAGACATGATTGTGAGGAATGCCCTGCAGAGAGCATATGGCAAATCATCTGTAAGTTGACCAACAGCGCACGGGATGCTGGCAACGCAGCAGGCGTGCTGGTATGATGGGCAAAGGCATCAACCGGAATCAGTCGTAATATGCATTTTGCATGCAGGTTCTGAACACTTCTGCAGCAGTGGCTGAACACATGGGGATGAAGGCTTACCAATGGCACCAATTCCACTAGGGTCCATGCCAAACAGGCGGCGGATATCTGGCATCCTGTCTAACCTAATGCCCATGCCAATCATGAGCTGGCAGGAGGGGATGTTGACACCTGAGATCCACTCTGTAACTGGGTGCTCCACCTACAGACACAAGGTGGGATAAGATGTCTGCTTCAAGCATGTTTTGTGAAGCAAAGGCTGGAATGATGTCTGGCATCCTGTCAAAGCTGATGCCGATGATGAGCTGGCACCAGGGGATGTTGACACCTGAGATCCACTCTGTCACAGGATGCTCCACCTACAGACAAACCCTGGCAAGCACATCACACACTTAAGATGTGGGCGTGCAGTTGCATGCAATGTACAATACACAACTGCCATGCAAAAGATGCAGATTGTTGGCATTACAATTGAAGCATTGCGTCTTGAGCCATCTATTTTGGTGTTTCATTCCACACTTCTTTGCAATGTCAAGCTGCATTAGACCGCAGAATCACATGAGATGACAACACCATGATGCATTGTACCTGGAGGCGAGGGTTGAGCTCAAGAAAGTAGTAGTTTTTGCTCTCCAGGCCGTACAGGAACTCAACAGTAGCAGCCCCGACATAGCCCACGCTGCGAGCCAGAGCCCTCGCACATGCCTCCATTTCTTTCAGCAGTTCTGCAGATGCCTGCACAAGCACAAGCCAAATTTCAGATAACCCTTGCAAGTAGCAGCCGCAACATAGTACATGCTGCAAGCCAAAGCCCGCATGCATGCTTCCATGTCTTGCAGCAGTTTTGCAGATGCCTGCACAAGCACACCACACATTTCAGATAACACTTGCAAGTAGCAGCCCAGTCATTGCCCACACTGCAAGCCAGATGCCATGCACATGCCTGCATGTGCCTTAGCAACTCTGGAGATGAATGCACATGATGCGTTTGGCAGTCAAGCAAAAACCACTTTTGGTCTATCTAGAAATGGACATCCAGAAAGTCTGCTCAGGTGACCATCATGGTGATGAGCATGGTGTTTGCAGAGGGTACAAACAATGCTGATCAAGACAGCTTTGACTTATCAAATCGTCAAAGACAATTGCAGCAGTACAGTAAGGTAAATTTGGCCTGCAAGGCTGCCACTGTAGATAAGAAATTGACACAGAGAATGCAATATGCACTAGGTGTCTGTCAAGGCAGCTACCTTGCTGACTGGCCCCTCTTCAACGATCTTCTGATGGCGCCGCTGCACCGTGCAGTCTCGAGAGAACAGGGAGACCACGTTCCCATACCTTCAAGACAGCACATAAGCGTCAATCAATACTTGCAAAAGTACGCTTTGCAACGGCATCTTGCACAAGAGCAAAAAGCTGGTGCAGTCATGAACGAATGTCAAGGCTGATGCTATTGAGAGTCACGTCCTTAGCATGCAGGTGCAGAGATCACAAGTCCACGGTAACATGCTGGTCAGGCTTCTGGTGACAATTTTCTGAATTTTCGTGATTCAACATTTTACGGGGATCAAGGCGGAGCTCCAGGACAATTCTGAGCTTATAGCAGCTGAGTCGTGATATGCTTACTGGTCACAGAGGAGCTGGACCTCTAGGTGGCGGGATTGGGGGGCCAGCTTCATGGCAAAGATGGGGGACCCAGGCACCTCCCCCTGTACCTGCTTGAACGCCATCCGCACCTCTTCATCATTGCCAACCTGCATGCCAAGATCACATGCAATGATGCCATTTCCTCAAATGCCATGCACATGTTTTCATGAATGTTGGCGGCATGCAAAGCACAGCCTCAGCTTACTCAGATCTTGGCATGCGATGATCGTCCATGTGTCCTGATGACTGGCAGAGGCTCTGACTATCAGCAAAGTAGAGCATACTCAAGCCTTGCACTGCACAAATGCGCGACGCTGAGGTCTGACCTTGCGAATGCCCTTGCCACCACCACCCCAAGATGCCTTCAACATACAGGGGTACTGGATGCGATTGCAGCACTCCAAAGTCTCTTCTGTGCTGTGCACGCACGCACGCTTGTACACGTCAGCCGGGATGATGCCGCCACAGTCCTTGTATGAGACGCTCACATCAGAGCCGCTCCAAGGCAAAGTTGGCACACCTGCTGCTTGGGCTAGGATTGTGGACCCTATCTGCATGCAACAGGAACTCCCTCTGATAAACGTATATATGTCCGACTGTCCAAGGTTGATGTGAGCAGGAATGATGCCGCCACAGTCCTTGTATGAGACACTGACATCAGAGCCGCTCCAGGGCAAAGCTGGCACGCCTGCAGCTTGAGCCAGGACCCTATCTGCAGGCAAGTGAATTGTCTACTGAAGAGAGGGTGATTCGCCATCTCATTACAGACTTCTGCTCTAAGTGCGGATGTCAGCAAGATTTGAAGTAGTTTCGCTTGAGGTGGTCGCATGTATTCACATGATGACATCTTGTCTGAGCAGGTTTCTGAGCTGATTTGATTTACAGAGACTTTAGCATTAGTCAAAGCATGGAACATTGTCTCAACATCGGTGTGTGTCAGAATCTGACCTGCAGTGTGAACAATGGAAATGGGGCAAATCTTAGATGACCAACACCTGATTCAAAGTGACAGTAACAATTTTTGTTGTGGCGCTTTGGGACAACTGAAGTGAAAATTTGCAGAACCATGCTAGCTAAAACAAAAGGGTCGACAGCAACTGCTCGCATAAGAGTGCCCACCTTGTCCCCAAGGGCTGCCATGGCATCAGCAGAGGGCCCCAGGAATTGGATTTTGGAGGCTGTCTGAGCCAAAGCAGCAGGCAACTCAGGCTTCTCTGATGCGTGACCCCTGTGCGCATGATCAGTCGATCAATGAATGTACTGTCATAGAGACCCAACCAGGGGGTCATACAGACAATGTCAAAGCTCATATACACTGGTTCATTGCAGGTGACAGCCCAGCTTGTTGCTGATGCATTTTTACGGTAGCCCAGCGTATCCCGCAGTACTGTGTCTATGACTAGATGCAATCAGGCTGTGGCATGAGGTCACTGTTGACACCCAAATGGCTGAATGCATCTGTGAGACATTTCGGCAGAGTTGGGCAGCAGCAAGCTGGTGTTGTTTGCAGACCAAGTGCCACAATGCACAACTCTCGGCCCGCCATATGTAGAAGGCAAAGTGTGATAGCTGCTTGGCTCTGCTGCGTCACAGAACATTTTGCATTCTTCCGTACACTAGGATGTGGTGTTTGAGATGGTGGAATGGACAGACTGCCACACAGTGGGCCCGACGTTATTGCATTGCTCCTTGCCGTGCAGCACCCACTGTTTGCAGCACGGTGCAGAATATGAGCAACATCACAGGCTACCGTCAGCACAGCTGCAAGATGAAAATAGATGACAGTGTAGAACTTACCAGCGAGGCCATACACATTGTAGAGCACGTTGATGAGCACTGGTGCATCTTAGTAAAAGAAGCAGTGTGATACTGACCAGCCAGGCCATACACCATCCACATTTGCCTTCTCAGCTGTCTGCACAATGAGGCGAACATTGGCATAGTTGTTATTGTTTGTCCCTCCAGGCACCTCCACAAACTGGTCTGCCAACTTTATGTGCTCGGCATCAATGCGCATGTCCTCAGGCGTGGCCATTGCAACCAATGACACAGCATGCTCATTGCCAAAGGTCTTGTATGCCCAATCTTGGATGCTGCGAATGAACTTGACTGCTGCCATGCCATTGTTGGCGACAAGCACACTGCGTGAGCAATATCACCATCATTCAGCTTCAACATGGAGCACCAATCAGTGGGAGCAATCAACACATGGTCATATATGCCCAACAAGGGGTCATACAGACAATGTCACTGTAAGTCAGCACTAACAATGCAGTCTTCCATCGTCTTGGGGACACGACAAAGCGTCCATGCATCTGTGTCATAGCGCCTGACAGCGCAGACTTGTCTTTTCTTGCTTTCAGTGTCATGAAAAGCAATGAGGTGTTGTGGGATTTCCTGGAAGGCGCTTGATAACAATAGCATGCAAACTCATCAGCTGCGACCCAGCTGCAAGGAAAAGCTGAAGGCTGTAAATAAGGACTGCGTTCTTTACCAAAAGCTGTTCTTGTAGCAGATTGTTCTTATTCGGAGGTATCATAGCAGCCAGAATGCAGTGATTGGTTTGATTGGTCCAATTGCCTTATCCTTACATCAAGAATGTGCTGAACTCGTGTGTCCTTGTAAGAAGCAATTACTGTACCTGTAGATTGCTCTCTTGCCTCCAAGCTCCTGCACTTTCGCCTCCAGCTGGCTGCTCAAACTTGGAATGCGCTTTGGCACGCCCATCTTGAGTGGGTTGCTGCAGCAACAGCAAGCGTTGAAGGGCAAAAGTTAGGCGCTAAGGTATGTTGATACCTGTGTATGCATATGAGCTGCTTGCACCTACAGGTGACCTGCATATACATGATCAAGAGCACTCACCTGCCAAGCTCGCCCATGGAACCACTTCTGCTGACACGAAGGCTCCTTCTGCGACTGCCGAGCAATTCAGCATGCAGCCCGGTTGGAACTTCATTCGGGACGGCGGTAGCGGCTCGTGGCAGATCTTCCCTTCGCATCGCTCTGCACTTGCTGAACGTCGCAGCTTGCAAGAGCTATATGTTACTGAGACCTAACAATGACTCGTAGATGTCATGCTTGTGGCATTCGATCAGGTCCTGGTTGTCGTCAGCATAACACAAAGTTCAAGCACAACGAATTGTCAAATACACTCAGGTCCGATCGCAGGACGTTGTGTGCAAGCAGGTGGTGCGCCGTGATCCTGATTGCATAGCCTGGCACTGAAGGCTAAGCCAATTTGTTGAAGTTGCGCCTGCTATCGCAGGGGCCAGGTGGGAAGTCAACGCCCGACATCGAATTCACGAACTCCTTACTCGGTCCTTTCGGAACTGAAGCGGCTTCACGCGATGCGTTGCACGTAAGCCGGGATTGATTGCCACAACTGGCTTTGCTGAGCAAGTCCCGAAATGCAACGCTGTAAATTATGGCAGATGGGCACAAGACTGATCAGAAGACTGCAGGTTGGCCTGATGTTAGCACGTTGCTTGTAAACGCGTTGCTTTTCATAGGAAGGCAAGATGAGGTCGCACTATGCTCTGGATGACTGCGTAGGATATGTCCGCACACATCAATTGTCAGCTTTAGGCATCCAAGGCTTACCAGCACTGCAGCATCTGGTCATCACCTGCACTGCTCTGGCACAGTTGACAGCACTGCACTCAGGCTGCAGGCCATGCAAATCGTTCAGGATGACATGAAGTGTCAGTAATCTGTAAAGGTCTAGGATTGCAGTCATTGTCGTTCAGCTCTGCAGCAAGCTCGCAGCATGATGGCAATGCCTGCTGGCACTGAAATTTCAAAGCGGCAAGAGTGTCTGTCAACGGCTAACAGGGAGACAAAACGTCCTCTGCACGAAGGGCCGCGGCAAGGGCGCTTCCGGGAAAACAGCCCAGCCTCGCAAACAAATCACCTGATCACTGCAAACCTGCGAATGTGAAGGCCGACGTGCCGCGGCAGGGCGACGCTGCTTGGAGTATCAAGGTATAGTCTGGGCCTTGCAGAACAGCTACCTTCTGTCGTCCCTTCAGCCTGTCGCTCTTGCCAGGGAAGTTAACAATATGTAGCAGCTGCTTCATATCCCCTGCTGCAAGCTTTTTGGAGCCAACTCTGTTGCCAACTGCCCTGTGGCTAATGCTTTGAGCAAATATGCTTGTGCATTGTTTGACTCGTGCTTTGCCGCAGAGTTTGGTGTCTTTTGAGTGTCAAGTAGCGTGGACCATGTCAGACGTTCAAACCCCTCAGCCTCTTCACCAGGAGCCAATCACGGCGAAAAGCGTGGCTTGTTTCGCAATTCAAGTCACGCTTAACGTCTCAATGTTGAGTATGACAGCCTTTGCCTGCGTTGTATGGTGCGTACCCAGCAGCCTGCTTTTGGGATTAGTTGCGTCAGTGGAAGCAACACTTACACATACGATGTCCAAATACGTTCGAGCGCGTATTCAGCACACTCCCGCTGCTATCTCAGACGGTCAGAATCGAGGGTACTGGTTTGGTCCAGATAGCCAGGCTATTGTTTCAGCACAGGTCTATGGTCTTGGAGCTCCTGCAGCCTGAACAGAATCCAATTTTGCGCATCTCAACAGATGCAAATTTTGGCTGAACAAGTATATGAGAGAAGAGAGATGAGTGGTACTGAAGCTTTGGGCTGTTTTGTGCAGCTGTTACCCACTCAGCTACAGCCCACTATTTTGTGAGGTGGATGGTATCCAATTTTGAACACATGAAGTCCTGTATTGTAGTGTGCGCCAGTGAGAGATCACATATACGCTGATGCAATGTTTTGCTTGAATGCAGATTGAGCATGTGTCACTCTTTGACCAGGACGCTTGTTGACAGATGTCTAAGCAACTTCAGACTAGACTGTCTCAGTTTTGCAGCTTCCCCAATTTTGGCACCCTGCTTACCTGTATTTTGTTCCCTAGTTCTTTGTGCCTTCTGTCAATTACACTCAGGGCTTGTGTGTTTGCTGTCTTCTGGTGTTACAGCCACTTATACAGATGATTTCTGCTATGCTTCTGTAACTAATGAGCCTGTTGTGTCTGATCAATCCATGCGTGTCCACATTGGACACCGAACGCAAAGCTGAGTTCATGTTGTCTTAAAGTAAGTGCAGCCTGATCGAGGATACTGCTCTCACTGTGCAAACAAGGGCAGGGTATCAATTGCTGCTGTCCTCGAACCTGGATCAAACGGCATGCACTTAAAACTGTCTGCAGCGTACACAAAGACTGCCAGAGCAAACATAGGGCAATCGTTGAGATTGAGCTGCATGCACGTGATCGGCAGAGGATAGCACACACATGTTGTTGACGGACATCGCAATTTAATGCTGTTATAGGCTGATGCCTTCCCGCTCAAGCTTCTCCATCAGTTCATTGCACATTGTGAGCAATGTGCCCTTCTCTGCTTCCTTTTCTGACACCTGCATGCAAGCCCACAGGATGCTCTGCTGAAGGGACAACCTGATTTTGCGACAGCGTAACGCCAAAGCACGCATCATCCTGCTCAAAGACACCTGTGCTGCAATGCACGCAGGTCAAATACTGTGACTGCTAGAACACCAACCACGCATACCTGTTGCTGCAATGACGCAATGTCAGCCTTGAACTTGTCTTTCATGTCTGCAAAGCGGCTGTTCTCAGCCTTGTAAGCTTTCAGGCTTGTGTCACGCTCTGCCAGCTTGACTTGCAGCTCGCATAACTCCTCTTCTTTAGCATATGCCTGCATTATAGTGAACATAGTTGACATGACTTACAGAAACATAACCCGAAAACCAAGCTGAGCAAAATGCTTTCACCAAGAGACTGTGATGCATTTAAGAAACAGACATTTTGGCGTGGCAACACAAGGCACGGTATTGTGCGACGCCAATATACACTCATTTCCCCAAGGCATCCTGCACTGACTGCCATGGATCCGGCTCACCTCGCTCATTGCTCTCTCACGCGCTTGCTTTGCTGTGCTGTACTTCCTGACTGATTCTTCCAGCTGCTGCCTTAGAGACTCAGCCTCAGCATGAGCCTCTCTCGCTGACGTACCGCTGCTTGAGGCTGATGCCAGCTGCTTTCGTAGCTGTTGCTCAGCTGCTCTAGCAGCCTCTAGGGCAACGTCCTTGTCACTTATCGTTTGGACCTGAGCCTGCAACACGTATCATACCAGCTGTCACGCCTGTGAACGTCAGCGTACGAGCTGCAACATTTATGGAGGCAAATTGAGAACAGCGTCATAGCTTAGCATGAAAGATCAACAGCATCATGCACACCATGAGCCACTTACATTGTCCTACATTGCATGGAGAGTAAGATGCAGACCTACAGCAAGCACAACACCGGTAACAATTACAGACAGTCACCAACCTTGAGATCCTCTTGGCTTTTTTGCAGCTGCTGAGTCAGGTCCTGAATGTCCAGGCCAGCTTTGCGCACTTTGAGATCAGCTGTTGCCAGCTGTGTACGCAGCCTCTCTAGGGCCTGTTGCTGCTGCTCCTGCTGCTGCTGTGCAGCATGGTGGCCTGCTTTCAGAGGCTGGTACTTGTCATGATACAGCTGCTTGAAGTGGCTCTGGATGCTGTCCCTCTCAGCTTGCAGCTGCAGAGTTCAGACAAAGCACCTTTGGAGTGGTGTGGTCTGCAATTTTGTTTGCTGAGCAACCTTTTGGAACTCAAGGAGGATGCACGTGGGGCATTGTGCTGCCAAAATATCATTGCACGCTGTCATTACACTGAGCATGATTGGGATGTTGGTCCAGTGCAGTTGTTGCAAGGCTAGAAACAAAGACACTGATAGGAAGTCTGCAATACTGCGTACAGGGCTGCAAGAGACAGCATGGCAATAAGCAAGCATACAGAGGGACTTGCAGCGCTCAATGCCGGCATGAGCTGCAGCAAAGGCCGGACGAGCAGTGCCGTAGAGCATGAATCAGCTGGGTGCAGACTATAGATCTGACAAGGACACCAAAGGCAGCTAAAGGAAAGCATGTTGGCAGTCACCTTGGCGTTTTGTGTCTCCAACACAGCAACAGCTGTCTTGGCTTGCACAGACTCCAGGCTACACTTGTCCTGAAGCTGACTGATGCTCAGCCTGCCAGACACGCAATTTATAGTCTCATCACAAAGCGTCACAAGCTGAAAGTGCCCTAGTCGTTTGTACAAGTTGAAGTCAAACTATTGCTGTTAAGTTGAAGCATGGGATATTGGCGGAAATGCAGCTCAGGTCTGTCAGTCAAGTATCTCTGCTGCCAGCATGTGATGGGGCTACATGACATCGCCCTCTGGCTTCCTGTCTGGGACAACTCTTGCAGACAGGTCATGCAATACGTGGCAGTGTAGCAAGCAGCCCAGCTACCTGTAGGCTTCCAGCAGAGGCAGTGCTTCCTCTTTGTCCCTGAGCAGCTCAGTATTTGCAGCTTGCAGCTGTGCTATCTCTGACTTGAGCTCCTGCAGCAGACGGCATCTGTCAGTGAGCACAGCAACTGGTGTGTCAGTTGACAACCATCAGGCAATGGAGCAATAGCGGCAGGGAAAGACCAACACGCTGCAAACAGATGCAAGTGTTGATGCAGCAATGGAATGTCAGCTGATGAGAAGACATGGTATCAGCAGCATCTGCAAGTGTTTCATCACGCAAACCTGCAGATGGCTTAGCAACCAGTGTATCATGTTGCCATGCCTGCAAGCTGTTGGGAACAGACTTGCATTGCAGCCGTCACATTGTCATATGATCACTTGTACAGTGTGAGCGCATGAACAAGCTCGGAAAGAACAACTGCAGCCTTGCAAGTTCAATTGCCAGCATGTCTGGACTGCACTTGGAGTTTGAATTGTTCAAGACTCACTCCGTGAACTCTGTAACATGTCATAAGTGTGACAAGATGAAGCACAACAAGCAAGCTGTGCATCAGGTATTTGCTTGGAGCAACTAGCATAGAATGATGGCACTACAACAGCAGCCAATTTGTACAGACCTTGCTGCTAGTGCTGTCTTCTATCAGTGCGTGAGCTGCAGGGCAGTTTCAAAACGTGCAAACCTTAATGACATTGCTGTCTTCCAGCAGTGTGGAAGCTGCAGGGGAGGACTGCAGACCAACGTCACTGAGTCTGAGCCGCCTCTGCAGCTGCTCTATGTTGCTGGCCTGTGCAGAGCCTGCCTGCCCTAGCGTGAACATGGCTTCTGCCTCATTGGCAAAGGCTACGTCAAACTCTGGGCTGCTTGTGCCCACCGCATTGACCTGCAACAGGTTCAGCTTTTAGCCGAGCTAGTACTTGTGCGACAGGATAGACTGGTTATGGGCTTTTGCAGGTGCAAAAGGTGTGTGGTGGATTGGCCACAAGTGCCAAAATTGCAGGGCATTGATTGCATATGTGCAATGCCAAAGCTATGGGAAGGTACCAGCCTCAGAACCAATGCCAAGTTGGTGGCTGACATTGGGCATGGAAGATAATGGCCCTATGCACAGATTGAACATTAGATTGTCAAGCTGACTGAAGGAAATTACCTAGTTTTGTTGCTCCAGGAACACAGTAAGACCAAGTGATTGCTCTGCATACACTGGCTGAACATTTTCCTTTGCTGGAGCCTTGCAAAATATGCTGCCAAGACTAAGTCAGCTTTGACTTTGATACAGATGTGTTTGCAGCTCATACTGAGCCCAGACTTCTGCTATGGCAACACATGTCAGGGCATCGATTAGAGCTTGCCTTGGTGTAGCCACGTGGCCAGTCATTGCCAAAATCAGGAGCGTGACTGGGCTCAATACCTGAACAGTGGGACAGACTGTTGTGTGGGCGTCACTGCTGCTGCCTAGCCCAGCTGGCAAAGGCACTGTGGTGGCCACTGAGCTCTGCTGATGGCGTTGTGATGAGGCTGTGACACCAGATGCTGAGGCAGTAGACTCTGCTTGGCTGTTGTCTGGCCTCAGGGGGTCGTTTGGCACCTGCAAAAGTGTTCCCCCACAGTTTCCATGGTGCGCAAGTGTTCCGGTCATTGGTCGTTTCATCCAGTCTACAGTGCATCATCAGCACAAGGCACATGCTGTGACTAGTGATGTGCATGGCGCCTGCTGAATGGCTTCAAACCAACAGAGCATGCTTTTTGCCTGCCCTGCCCTGAGTGAGCACAAAAGAGACTGTCTTTGTCACTTGCAGGCATGCGCGCATGGTGTTGCAGATGCTGCAGAACAGCTGTCAGAGAATGAAAGTGTGGTAGGCAGCAAGCAGCCCTGCTTGTGTCACGATATGTCAAGCCAGGTGCAACGCTGCAATCAGTATGACCAGCAGCATTCACGTGGATGCGCAGGCTGACAGAGCGGCTGGGGCCATGCCGCACCCCTGGAGCAGCTGACTGGGAATGCCCCAATGGGGGGCTGCTGCTCAGCCTCCGCAATGTCTCAATCGCAGCAGCAGACCTGTCAAGCCAGCAAGGATCTTCTCAACAGCAGAATAACAATGAAGGACCAAGCGTGAAAAGGGAGCAAGTTTGAGGCATTCTCATGCACTGTGCTTTTGTGTCTCTGAGCACAGCTCCAGCACACTGCTTCTGCACAACTGCTTTTTGTGCTGGCTGGCAAGCTTCAATCAAATCAGCTAGCACTGTCAGCTTGTGAGTTCATCATCAGCACATGTTGGTGCTGCCAGTGTCAGAATTGGGATGTAGAATGTACACAACATGTGCCATGTGATATCAAAGGACGAGCAGGACATTGCTGTAGACAACGCAAAATACAGTAGTGGCATCAGTGATAATTTCACATGCTTTGAATGGGCAAGCGTTATTAAAAAGTTTGCGTATGCACGTGAGGGCCATCCAACAAATACGCCCTGCCAAGAGATGGCAAATGAGATCTAATGTGTCATGGATGTGTTGTACACCATGCTGACTTCACAGCATTTGCAGCGGCACAATGTGTATACCTAGGTCGCTCAGGTGGCATCTCAGGGCTGAACACATTGTTGAGCCAGACTTGGCCAGCCTGAAAGCCACCAGGCGGGGTGGCAAGATCAGCATCAGATGAGGCTCCAACTGAGCCAGATGCACCATGCTCTGCTGCTTCAGGCTGCGCTGCAGTCCTGCTGGCGGCTGCTGGAGTTGCCTGTGCAGCTGCTAAGTGCTGCGCTGCATTACTCACTAGCTCGGCAGCAGCTGCCTCTTGTGCCTGCATGTACTCAGGGTTTTCGTCATTCCTGTGTTGCTTTGTTTGTTTTGTACAGACTTCATTCAATTCAACCTTGATCTGTCCATGTGTGTGTTCAGTTTGAGAACAGCTGTCAGGAACTTTGACATGACATAAGTGCTTGCTTGCCAGACTCATCTATACAGTGAGCAGGGAGGTTGGGTTGTTGTTGTTGGAATATTTGCAATGACCTGAATTGCATTGAATTTATTGAGCTCCAAAAGCATTTCTCATTTTGCTGTGCAACTGAAATGGTGTCCCAGGCCAGGCTTTACCTGCAAGGGCTGCCCCAAGGCATTGACTTCCGTAGAGGGGCCCACAGTGGGCAAGCCTGCTGGATCTTCAGTGACATCAAGGTCTATGCGCGACGCAGGGCGCTGACCGTGTGGAGTCATCTGGGTCTCCCACAGGGGCACACGGGGCGGGGTGCTGTGATGCACTGTCTGCCTGGCCCTTGTATCAACTGGCAGGGCTGCGGCCTGCACTTTGCTCATGCCAGTGTTAGCATTCAGTTGCCGTGCTGTGAGAAGTGGCTAGCTGGTGGTGTGAGGGCTGGGCTATCGTTGGCTTGCTGTTAATGTGACAGAAGCAGCACTGGTGTTTTCATGGACTCTTGCAGCAGCATGCAGAGTGCATTAGTTGAGGCTTGCATCAGCCAATTCATGCAGAGCACCAATGCTTGCCATGCTGCTGGCATGTGGTGGACGTGCTGCTGCACTCATCTCTCAAAAAGAACCTGTAGGAGTACAAGCAGCAGTGAAGTAGTTCACCTGGTCAATTTCATCTTCAGCATCTGTGACATCAGGCTGCCTGTCAGCAGCCCTGCGAGCTGCCCGACTGAAGTCTCTGCTTGCAGCAGGCGTCAAGTTCTCGTCATTGCTCATGGCGCTGACCAGTGACATAGGTCCGAAGTCATGCGAGGCATGCATGCCGCTGTGCAAGCTGTCAGCCAGAACGTGGTCCAGCCTGTAGTTGGGACTTGGCATTAGGTGACTGTCTGCATCGCTGCCCAAGTGGGCATGCTGTGCTGCAATGGCAGGGGGAACAGCAGCAACAGCACCTTGTGAAGCGCCTGACTGAGTGATGCTGGCTGCTGCAGCTGCCAAGTCCATTTGGCTGACTGCTGCTGGAGCTGCTGAGATGCTGATGGCACATGCTGGGCTTGGTAGGCCGCCTGAGAAGGCTTGACTCAGTGTCCGGGACGCAGTTGCCTGCATCTGCAACACCCTATGTGAGTTGAGGCACATCAAGAACAATGCATCTGCTTACAAGTTGAATAGGAATGACTGCCTCTCTTGCATAAGTCTGCCTGATGCAGTTGACTGCAAATATATATGGGCAAGCAAAACCCTTCTTGGTGGCAAAGGCCTGCTCTGATGACAACAAAGATCACTGACTTCAAGTCAGCAGGGAAGGAATGCTGCTTGTACACAGCACGCAGGGTGTCCATCAGGCTTACCTGAGCCACACGTCCATCAGTAGTGACAGCGTCCACCAGCTCCTGCACCAAGTCACGCACCAGCTCTGCAGAAATGCTGTGCTGCGGCTCAGACTTCTCTTGCAACATGCTTGTGTCTGATGCATCTGCTGTTGATGCACCAGCTGGCGCTGGTGTGCTGGCTGTCCCTGACTGCTGATCTGCGTCCCCATCTGACTTCTGAGTCATACCTTGTGACTGCCTTTCAGCTAGCTCTGCAGGAAGTGCTTCTGCTTGTGACGCTTGTTGCTCAGCCTGTGCCTGACGTGATGTGCCACTAGCTTGAGCAGCCACATTCAAATAGTCAGCCACGCTTGAGGCAGCAGGATGTGCCGCATCATCTGCTGCTGATATCTGCTTGGCCATGCTAGTGCAGAATGCTGCCTTGACCGGTGTGGTCCTGGCACTTGACGAGCGCCCTCTGTGCTTCGGAGGACTTCCTGCAGCTTTGCTGCCTTCTGTAAAAGGCATGCTGCTATCTGTGGCAGGCACGCCGCCTCCCAAGAGCAGTCCTGCAGGACCGCTGTTGCTGTTGCCTGATGGCTCTGCAGTTGCAGCTTCAGCTTCTGCCACTAGCTCAGACCTGACTGCTGAGACTATGTCCTCAACAAAGGTACTGACAAAGCTGTCCAGCTGCAAAGGAAAAGATGCAGAATTTGTTGCTCTAGGAGAGGCTGGATCTGCACCTGACTGCATGGCAGATATGCCAGGGGACTGAGCTGGGGGTACTCGAGGGGTTTTGTTGGTGGGTTCACCTTCTAACCTAGTCTGCAAAACCGCCCACTAGCAATTTTGCAAGTGTTTTACAATATGAGAACAGTCAGCATTGTCACCGGCGCACTGGCAGTGCTGTTGAAGTATCAGTGCGGTCGATGTGTCGATTCCCATACAATGCATGAGTGTGCAAATAGAGCTTTGCTGCTACGGCCGCAAACAACAACTTTGAGAGCAAGCATGAATACAGTAGACACTAGCAAAAATAAATGTGGTGTCATGCGCATCAGGCTACAGGACCTATGACACGTGCCGCCTACTTTCATTGTACACAAACTTGTGCTGTGGTATTTGATATGCATCCGCAACATGACATACATCTGCAGAAAGTTGCAGGATACAAGCAATTTTGTCGCATCTTACAACCATAATTTGCTTGCTGAACAGACAGTGTGGCTTTCACCTCAGCAGGCCTCTTGGTCACAGCTGAGAACAGTGGTCTGTCAGCACCATCGGCATCTGCTGGGCCTGCAACACTGGTGAGCTCACTTCCTGGCGCTGAGCTCTGAGCCTGATCTGCACCATCGGCAATCTCTGCAAGCTGAGTCGATGCTTGCTCACCGCTGGCTGCATGCGAGGAGGACATTGTAGCTGCGGCAGCATGTGACTGAGCCACTGGTGCAGACACGCCAGATTGTGGCTGCTGCCTGTTGAGCTGTTCCTGTGTCCTTGAACTAGCACCTGTCTGGTGAGCACCCTCGCGGCTAAGCCTTTGTGTGTGACCTTGACTGACAGAGCTGGATGCATCAGCAGATTCTCCGGTGCCAGCCAGCACTCTTGAAGCTGCGTCAGTATCACTGGCAAGTGCGCTGACATCTGGGTCTGCTCCATATGAAGGTTTGCTCACAGGCGTAGCTGACACAGATCCTGCTTGAGACATCTGCGCTGTGCTAGACATAGCTGCTTGTCTAGGCTGGCCACTGGGCAGACTCATGGCCGAGTTGCTAGCTACTGAGGAAGGCGTCCCCATAGCTGCAGGGCCGTCTGCAGCCGTCTTGGTGGGCTTAACGTCTAGCTTTGCAAAAGGCCCTGCTGCAAGAGCACTGCTGGCTTGGCTGAGAGGGCTGTCTAAAGGTGCAGGCGTGCTCTTATGGGCGCTGGTAGCGGGTTGCTGTGCAGCTAACAGGCCAGCTGCCATGGCAGCCTGAAAAGCCCCTGAAAGTATGCCCACAATCAACATCTCAGAAAAGTTTGATCGTGACACACTGTAAGTACATAGTCCAAATGAGCATCATAAGGCAAAGCTTCTGATTGGACACTATGTTCTATCAATTTTATATTATGCCCTAGATTGCTGAGATTTTCACTGCAGCTCAAATGCTTGTCTCAGCAATCTTGTTCAAACTGCAACTTTGCGCACCGTGACAACTGTGGTTTATGTGGTCTTTTCTGCATTGCTGCTTTACCTGGTGACATGGTGGGCTCATAGCTGCCTGAGTGGTCATGCTCTCCCAGAGAGGCTGAGGGTGACATGAACAGGGCTGCAGGTGAGTTCTGCTCCAGGTCATACACTGACCCAGCAGCTTCTGCTGTGCTGGCATCAGAATGCTCAGAAGCAATGCTTGCCCCATCGTGACTGTTTGCAGCAGATGCTACAGGCCTTGCCCTGCTGATGTCTACCCCTACAGCGCAGCAGGCTTGTCATGAGTGCATGTCAAGCACTTGAAGCGCATTGCATTTGAGACAGGCAAGCTTTAGTATATGATATGCTTCAAGTCAGAACGGGTTCAGGTGGCTGCTTTTTGCGGAGGCTTTGAAAAGAAACTGTAAGCGTCACCACAAAAACTTCGTGCCACAGGTGCACACGCAAGCAGTTCACACAAGCTTGACTTGGCAGATTTACTTACTTTCTGTGGCATCGACTGCGTTTTGCCAGTCATCATCATCGCTGCTGTACGCCACCAACGCGTTGGCAGGCAAGGGGGAGTGCTGCATTGACGCTGAGGGGTTGAGAACCATGGTGGGTGCAAACTGATCATCATCTTGAGGATATCTCTGTGCATGACGTAAAAGCTGATCTGCAGCATGAGGTAAGGGAGGTCTGCCCTTGAGGCCAATGGCCTCATTGAGACTGCCTGAGTGCGCAGAGCGCATCCTAGTGGGACTGTTAGATGACAGCGCTCGCAAAGGAGAGCGTGCGCCCTGGTGGCCTGTCTGGCTGTCTGAGGCCTGCTCACTGACAGTGCTGGTCACATCATCTGCTGTGTCCTCATACTCAGCTTGCGAGCCGCTGAATGCAGAAGCACCATGGCCAAGAGGGCTCCAATGCTGTGCACTGGCAGCTGACTCACCAAACGAGTCTCTTTTGCTAGGGCTGCCTGAAGTTGGATCAGCGGCTCCTGATGTTGCTGTCTGTGTTTGGGCCTTGCGGTCTGAGGTGCTGAAGATGCTGCCAGTGCTGGACTTGGCAGAGACACCTCCTTTTGGTGACAACAAGGAGGCTCTCAAGAAATTGAGACTGAACCTGCTCTTCTTGCTATCTTGTTGTCCCTGCCCAGTACTGCCTGCACCTCACAGCAGAACAGTGAAGATCTTTTGAAATCCAGAAAAAACTGATTGTTTCAGGAACGCTGTGGCAAAACATACCTGTGTCTGACTGACTGTCCAGTTGCTGCAAACCAGGGTCAAGACCATCTTTGCTAGGGGATATCTCAACCGGCCGTCTCCTAGATTTCTGTGCCTCCTGAGACAGGCAATACAACATAGCAAAGTCAGAACAAGTTGCTGAACAGAAGCACTGGCACAGTCACGCCACGTTGGCTTGCCGAACCTTGCTTGCGGGAGACCAGCTCGACCTGATCATGTCATCTGTCAGAGCTGTGCTGTCCATCCACTCTGCGAGTCCAGGTACAGGTGAATTACAGCAACAGATCGCAGTCACTCACCATCGCTCGTCCTGTATGTTACCTTGCTCCGGTAGTGCTGTCATGCTGCTTTCTGGAATGTTAGCAAAGTTCGTCCTATCTAGCAGGGTGTGGGGGATGCCAGCGTAGCATCGAGCGCGACGCGCAGGCAGCCAAAAGCGTCTGCAGCGAACAGGTCATCTGGCTTTTGTAGCATTTGAATTTTAGGCCAGACTTGACTCTCTACAAAACTTCGTTTAACAGCTTGGCTTGCCATTTTGACGCAGAAACCTCACGCCGATTGACACAGACAGCCATACAAATCACATCGTCGTAGCACACTACACGCGACCTGACAATATCATCCCCCGACCTGACACTCGTTGCGCACAAGTTTCTGCAGACCTCCAAGCTCCTTGATGACTGCACAGCAGTCAGGAAATGTCACCTGGATGACGGAGACGCTCAAACCTGCACAGGCAAGAGTCTGGATACGGCTTAAATTGTGCAGGGTGTCAGAAGAAGGCTTGACGAGCGTTGCTGCAACCGCAGGTTGTGCACACCTTCCCTTCAACCTCAGCAGCACAGCGACAATCAGGTCAGGCATCAACTTCAGGCCGACACACCAGCCTGATGCAGCGGCGTGAATGGTGCAATGCTGCTAAGATGCTGCGCAACCAGGAACACGCCTTGGACAATACTCTTGCCTTCCCCTTGGACTCCTTGAGGCAAGACTGCTGCAGCAGCAACACATTGCATTGCACTGCACTGCTGTGAATCATCACAGCAACATCCACTACTCCTATTCTAGTGCATTCAGTCGATCACCACAGATTGCATGCAGTCATGTAGTTCGGGAAATAGTCACCTGCAAAGAGCTGTAGTGTTGTGCTGACACCTCCATTTGCAGCATCTTTCCATGACCTGACGTGTGACAAGAGGTCGCTTGTGCTGATGTCCTCATGATGCATGTACTTGTCATCACAGCATGAACTTAAGAATGAGTGCATCTGTGTGCGCTTTGCAGGGATGGCAGGCAGATGCAGTTAGAGGTCAGCCAGCAGGCTGCTGACAGGCAGTTAATGGCCTCTGCTCTGACAGCCAGAACAACCAAAATCAAGGAGTTGGTTGAGGCAGTTGTAGCTAAGCTAGCCAGCCCTGAGCCAGGGTCAGACTTTGTCCGCTCAGTTGCAGAAGCCCTAGACGCTGGGGAGATGCAGATCACAGAGCTGAAGGCAGAACAGCGGCAAAACTATGATGACCTGGGGAGACAGGCAAGACAGACTTTCCTGCGTTTGAAACGCAACCTTGGCATGCTTGCATGCATCCCTGAGGTTGTTCCCAGCTTGGCGCACAGCTTGAGCATTGATGCCATATCATGCATGAGTTGTCAGGTTGTATGCATGATTTCAGGAATGACAGGCGCATCTATGCATGACCATCAGCGACGTCTGCAGCATCTGTTTGTGAGCACTACACAGCCTTGCTCCAGGCATCGTCATGGTGGCACATTTAAGCACGCTTGCATATGTGAAAGAGCTCTATAATAGCAAGCTTGGATCAAGAAGTTTAGCAAGCGCATGTAGCTGACACTATGCACAAAGCATGCTGAAAGTACAGTCACAAAGCTCAGAAATCATCATCAACATGATCAGCCCTAAAGCAAGCGCTTGAAATTGAATGCCTGAGCAAAGCATGCAGGAACAGCATCTGTCAAGGGAGCTGGAACTCATGCTGGGGCGTCTTGAGTCACCAGCATGGGACCTGGCGCCGCATGCTGTTCAGGCCTCTTCTGCTCCTGCTCCTGCAGTTGCTCATGTCCCTGCTGCTTATCAGCCGAAGGTACTTCTGGCCTGCAGCTTGCTGAAGACCCGTTGCTCAACACTGGACACACACAAGATCATTCCAGTAGGGGCACACTGTTCAAGAATAGACGCTCTTGATGCTGATTACATACGGGCTGATTCCAACAATGACTGCACAATACACAATGTTTGCCAACTTCCCGCTCAGAGAAATCATGCTACTCAATTGCTGTGTTGGTCTTTGCACTCAGCAATTCAGCTTTCTGCAAGATTCAGTAAAGGTTGATGGCAACAATAAGTATCATCATGACTATTTGCTGCATGCTTAAAACATTGAAACCCGCCATATTCAGTTTGATACATCATGTGCCAGTTAGCAGACAGCAATTGGGTCCAAGTTATGTTGACTGATACCTCCAATTGATGCAGCAAGGAGGGGGCCTGCTGCCAGAAGTGGAGGCGTTTGATGACTTTCATGAAGAGTACGGTCCCACTGGCGGCTGGCATCCTGATGACCACTCTGAGTTTGAGCGGATTCTGAAAGCATGCAAGGGTGACTATAGCCATGCCACTCTGGTGTGCTATGACCAGATGATTGGCTTCAAGAGGGCTGACATCATAGGGCATGCCAGGTGAGAGCCAGTGACCGCAGAATGCAGTGCTCAGACAGCAGCTGAAAATAAGCCCTATCCCCCTTTGCTGCTAACACTAATCTGTGCAGGCTTTGTCATTCGCTATTTGCATTCCAGACCCCAAACTTGATTGATTACAGCTTAATTAATTACCCGTGTTTTGATGTTGGTTTCTCCATCACAATCACATGTGCTGTCATTGACAAGCTGTTATCCCAAGCTTCAGCACCTGTTACAGCGACCTGACAGGATTTACATCAGGTGTGCATTGCTTTTTGCAGTACCTCTTTGACCTTCACACACTCAGCACCACCACAAGCATCTTCACGGCCTTTGCATTCGTCAGATATCAGATTATTGCTGCATGTGGTTCAGGCAGCATTCATAAGTCTGACCCTGAACTCTAAGACATGCTCATGCCCTATTGGAGTTTTCAGAGGGCAGACATTTGCAGCCACATGTTACCATCTTTGACTTGCGGTGCTGTTATTGGTTCAGGTGGCATGCAGAGCATCAGGAGCTGTACATCAGAAAGAGGATTGCCCTGGCAGAGTGGCGCAGCCAGAAAGAGGCTCACAAGGCTGCCCTGGCTGTACAAGCCTCAGTGGAGCTGGCCTCTGCCCATCAAGCCCAGCAACAACGCCAGCAGCAGCAGGAGCAAGCTCGCTTGTCAAGGTATGTCCTTGAACAGAAACAACACTTCTTGGGGCGATGGGCACGCGTTTGCATGCTGCCAGATGAACAGGTTACCTATTGCGTATTGATATGCTGTGTGCCTGTCTCTGCCCGTGATGTCCACCAACAGCGTCAGTAGCAGGAGCAAGCACGCTTGTCAAGGTAATTGGCCCTTGGATTCTGATCACAGTCCATACATCTGAATCTGCCAGCATTGACAAGGGTTGCCCTTGCATGTTGTTGTAGCTTGAAGCTACCTGTGTGCATCAGACCCAACATTGGTGCAGCAGCAGGGGCAAGCACGGCTGTCGAGGCATCTGGCTCTTTCTTTCTCCTTGGGCAGACCATGGCATGGCAGAGCCCATACATATGCGGCTGCCCGCCACGGAATTGCCGTTGTGTGTTGGTGAAGCTTGAACCTGTCAGTGGTGCAGCAACAGGATCCAGCAAACCTGTCAGGGTGCCCAACAATTTGTTCTTGAGCAGAAAATGCATTGCACAACTTGTCATTTCTGGGGTGACATGAGATGTTCAATGATTGGAGGGGCAGGAATAATTTGACAACTCTGAGCGTAAGCGCCATTACCCATGTTGGCCCCTAGACTTGCAAACAAGCATTGTTTTTTGGCGCTTGACAGGTACATCTGAAGTCCTCAAATCGATGACATGATGTGCGTCTGCTTGGCAGGGAGTTCAAAAGGCAGAACTTGGCAGAGTGGAAAGCTTTCAGGGAGCAGGAAGAGCAGCAGAAAGCAGCTCAGCTTGCACAACAGAAGGATTGGCAAAAGCAAGTGAGTACTCAACCATGCATTCATTGCATTCACATGCCTGATCCTGCCTGTCTGAGGCAGCACACTGCACTCTCAGTTTGGCAGTAAATTGTGGAAGGTCTGAGTAGCCATTGAGCTGCATCATAGAGGGCAAAATGCTGCAGCCCAAAGTACGCTCATCAAGTACATAGCACTTGTCAATGATGGTGCAGACGGCAGCAGCCTTGAGTCTCAGCACAGCATGTATGCCCATGCGGCCTTGCCTGTGCCAATCGTCCATTGCACAAACACCATTAATTTGCCAGCAGAATCAGCTGCAGACAGCCTCAAACTCATCAACTCACAGGCTGAGGCGTGCGGCAACTTGCATGGTATGTCACATAACATGTATAAACAAAGATCGTGCAAATGATCTGCAGGTGGAGGCTGATAGTTTGGCAGAGAGGCAGACGGCAAACAAGCAGAAGTTGGAAGGGTATCATCGCTTCAAGGTGAGCTGTCTCAACATGACTGCTCACAGATCATGCAGCTGTAAGGCGGCAATACTTGCTTGACGACAGACAAGTGCATGCTGAAGCCTAATCTGGGCCCACTTGTTGCTACCCCATGCTGGGAATGGTGTTATGTGTGCACTGACATGTGATAGCTTATATGGGTTTTGGCCTTGTCTAAGTGGAGTGTGCACAATGTTGCAGGCACAGCAGGATGCAGCAGCAGCAGCAGCAGAGGCAGCAGTCGCTGCTGAGCAAAGTACAAGAAAGCTGGACCCTGGGCAACTGCAGCGCCTCAAAGCACGAAATGAGGAGCTGATGCAGCGCAGACTCGAAGCCACGTCAGCAAAGGTGCAAGAAGAGCTTGAGCGCGAGACCAGGCTTACAGCGATACAAGAGCAGGTGCTTGCTCGCTTGACTGGGCTTGCATCGTATTATATATTTTTAAAAATGTGGCGCTCTCATCAGTTGCGGGGTTGTAGCTCATATGGTAGAGCGCTCGCTTTGCATGCGAGAGGTACAGGGTTCGATTCCCTGCAGCTCCAACACTTTCACTTCATACATTACTATGCAAGTTTCGTTTTGGCAACGCTCTTTTTTCATCTCAATAGTTTTTGCATTTGCTTCGTTACAGCTTCTGCTTTTGCCCGATTGGCACGCACACTGCTTCATTGTGGACATTCCTCCTCTTCCTTGCTTTTTGCTGTGGCCTGATTGATATGCAGTCTGCTGCAAACTGAACATCATAGAACTGCCGAATTGAACGTTCAGTGCGTGCAGTCTGATGCCTCCTGCATGCTTTGTGACTGCTGTTTGTCATGTTTATGGGGCCACTTTTGCCTTTAAGCCACACAGACTGTCCCGTTGGTGAACATTTTGTAAACGCCAAGGAGTGAGATCATCATGCACATCTCACCCCAATGGCTTGTCTGCTGTGGAATTGGCATCCATTGTGGCCTTGTCAGGTGACAGTCATTGCTCTGTACTTCTCAGTCAATCCTTCTCACAGATAGCAGCTTTGCTGCCTGTCAGCTGCTGACAAGCAGACAAGGCAAAAGGCATTGTTTGCACTGCAGGTCTCAGCCAAGGTCAATGCCAAGGTGAAGCAGGATCCACAGCGCCTCCTTAAGGTACAGCCAAAGTGCACAACATGAGGCATGCTTGAGCTACTGTGCAAAGAAGCATGATGCACAGCATGAGCATAGTGCCCAGTATGTGGCCTGCTTGAGCAACTGTGCAAGTGGGCATAGTGCACAATCTGAGCAACAAGGACAGCACCTCAAGCTACCAAAGCTCCTGACAGTGTGCTCATGGCGTAATGCTGAAACCTTCTTTCAAGACGCTGCAGTTGAGTGATTGTGCCGCGCAGTGTGACTCATGTCTACAGGATAATGGCTTGGTGCTAGCATGTGTACTGCATTCTGTAGCACTACAAGCTACTGTGATGGCACCTTTGCTGATTGCCGTGTCACACACTGCAGTGCTGTTGTAGTCACATGATGTATACAAGACAGTTTGACCTTGTGTCAGATCTCTGGCTCTGCATACTCTGCGTCAGGCTTAATGCGACTCAAGTCAAACTTCACAGACCCCTACGTGTGGTAAGCAGGCAACTGCAGCAGTGCAACAGAGGGTAGCTGCACAGCAGGAAGATGATCATGCTGCCAAGGCAAGCGGCTTCATCAGAAACATCTCCAGCAAGGCAGTGCCAGCTTGGAGGCAGCCTCTGAGAGGCATGCAAGTGTGATACCGAGTTGTGTGTGTAGCGTCAACAGAGGCTGCCACGACCCATGCAAAATGGAAGTAGGCTTTGCGGGGCTTGCATGTTACATGTAAGGACAATATGTGTAGCATTGAACAAGACTGCCGGTCCCCATTCAATTAAATCAGTGTCAGACTTGTTGACAGCCAACCACTGGCATGCCATGCATGGCGCAATGTCAAAGAAGCATTGCTCAATGCATGTGGACTGCACACCAGAGTAAATCAATGTTGCAAAACAAGTGACAACAGTGGACGTGGACAGTGAGTGGACTTGAGGTACAAATGAAGTGCTCAGACCAGAACTTGTATGCTACATGACGGGATCTTCTTTTCAACCAGTATGACTGTCATTCTTGAAGACCTCTGAAAGAGCACCTTCCAGCTTTTCTAGGGCTTCATCAATCTCTTCTGGTTTGATGTTGAGTGGCGGCAGGAAGCGCACACACTCCCTTGCACCTGCAAGCAAATCAACCAGCAAGCAACATTGCACAGCAGGTAGGCTATACATCAGTGAAGCCGTTCCATGGTCTTTGGCTGCAGCAGTGCTGCTATGCATGTGACCATGGCAAAGCACCAGAATGAATGTGTGCATGCACAACAAGGAAATATGCACACATCTGCATGTTTACAGGTATCAAGTTTAGTCAAACCAATCTGAACGCAGCAAGCGCACAGATGTAAGGTATCAAGACTGCACACAAAGCAGCAGCCATACTTGGGACTGATCCGTGCATTTCAGCACACTTTAATGCTGCTACTCTGCATGACACAGCAACATCGTCCCAACAACAGACGAAACAGACTGAGCGAAACCACATACCAGCTGTGAGCAAAATCATGTTGCGCTTCTGTGCTGCTTTTGTGACAGCACCAGCACAGCCAGCCTTGGCAGTGTAGCTGCCATCCACCCCTCTCTGCTCCCCAAACTCAACCGCCACCATAAGCCCTCGCCCTCTGATGTCGATGATGGGGTACTTCTTGCTCAGCTCCAGCAGACCCTGGAGCACAAACAATGGCATTCAGTTGATGTTGTGCAGCATGCCATCATCAACTGCTGTGTCTGGAAACAAAGGCTCATGCATTGTGATGCCTTACAGCAGAGATTTGTGCAGATTGTTCTTGATCATGTTGATTGTCATCTCATTGCAAGCATCGACCAAGGTACTCTACTCTCACATCAGCAGTGCATTCCTCGCTGGACCTGCCAGATGAGGTCAGCTGTGCTTGAAAGCTGTTGTGCACATGATACGACAGGCCCAATTCTGCATGTACCTTGTGATCACATGCTGGGCTAAACATGCAGCAATTTGGCAATGCATGACTTTGCTGTTGAGCATGCAGCTGCCAGATAAGTCAATGGCTTCCTGTCAGATATGGCAGCCCTGCCAGCAATGTTGAGCCTTTGCCAAGTCTGGAGTCACCAGGGCATCGATCTGTCGTCGCGCCGACAATGTCATTGCATGCACACTTGCCGTGATCAGCTGCACGCCTCTCTCCCGCGCATTGTCAAGCATGTCTTACTCCTCAGCGGCCTATGGCATTTGTTGCTACCCATTTTTGGTGTCACAAAGCTAGAGTCACAAGGGCAATGCTCTGATGCTGTATGCACAGCTTACTGTGATGAGCTGCACGCCTCTTTCCCGGGCATTATCAAGCATGCCATCCTCCTCAATTGCATCAATGGTGGCATTGGCAGCAGCACAGCCTATGATGCTGCCACCGTACGTGCCTCCCTGCATCCAAGGTCTTGTTAAGTCAAACAATATGTTTTGGCTGAAGTCAGAGAGTTATCAGCCACAGTTGTCACTCAAAGTCACGCCAGGTATAATAATGATTGCCAAGTATGCCATCCTCCTCAATTGCGTCAGTTGCATTATGATATGTGCCTCCCTGCACACAAATTCATGTCAAATGAAGATGTCCATATTGAGGCAGTGAAATAGTAAGCACAAGGCGTGCAGTAACTATCGCCATTTGCCTGATGTACATCAAGGAGCAACGGTAGCTTTGCCACGTGGCTGCATCCACATGCGTGTCAACCCTCAGGCATATCGCATTGCATCAGACATATTTGATGAAGACAGGCACACCAAACAAGCAGAACAGGCCCTGCTTGAGTGTATGCAGGGCTGTAAAGTGCGTTGATCACAGGCTTGCTATCGGCTATGCACCAATGAAGCATGCTTTGCCACGCGAGTCATGTCATCATAGCTGATATAGTCAGTAGTGCTCACCAAAGACCCAGTAGGAAGGCCCTGGTACAGCTTGGGCTTGGCTGCAACAACCTTGGCAACAAGCACAATAGCAGGGCACAAGGCCTACACCCATTCCTGAGGCATGTCGCACAGCACAGCAAAGATCAAGTCATCACATCTACTGCATTTGATGATGCTCACCAGTGACCCAGTGGGAAGGCCCTGGTACATCTCTGGCTTGGCTGCTATGCCGGCAAAGGGAAACCCGCTGGCGATGCCCTTAGCAAACAGCATGATGTCAGGGGCTGCTCCCTTGAAATGCTCATGCGCCCACCACTTGCCTGTTCTGCCAACTCCAGATTGCACCTGAAAGCAGAAGAATTCTTTGCTCATTTGTACAGCCCTTGGCAAACAACATGATGTCAGGAGCTGTCCCTTGAAGTATCATGACTTGCCTGCTCTGCCAACTCCAGATTGCACCTGGAAGCCAAAGCATACTTTGCTCATTTGCACATCTTTCACATATAGCATGATTTCAGGGGTTGGCCCCTTGAAATGTTCATGCGCCGACCACTTCCCTGTTCTGGCCCCACCAGATTGTACTTGCCACGTATGAAGATGTGTTGTGAATCTGCACCGTATGGCCCATCTGATTGATCAACATTGTCAGCTACTGCTCATTGGACATGGAATGCCTTACACGGCAAAATGACAAGGCAAATATATAAGCAGATCATGCAAGTCAGTCAGAGGGGCCATCACGGATTGTCAACTAAGTTGTCCTCACTACGTCAGAAAGCATGTTAGGGTCATTTGAGCCGAAAATGCTTCCCTCATCACCCCATTTTGGATGAGGGTTTACAGGTTTGAGTGGCAATCTTGCAGCTTGCTGTAGAGAAGTGTTTGCCTGCTTCCCCTATACACTCACCTCATCAATGATCATGACAATATTGTTCTCGTCGCAATGCTTCCGGAGGGTAGACAGAAAGTCAGGGGGTGGTGACACAAAACCCCCCTCACCCAAGATGGGCTCAATGATGATGGCTGCAGTGTCTTCAGGAGCTGTCTGCATCTTGAGCATCCACTTGAGGGCATCATGTGGGCCTCGACAACAGCGCCGCGCCTCATACTCATCAAATGGTGGTATGCTGGGTGACATCTGCAGCAATAGTGCCAGAATATACACATTGCTCTGTATATGGCAGCGGCATATTGTTTTCAGGTGCAAGTGTGATGCCAAGTGGCATCTGGCGCTATCGCTTGAGAGCGTCATGTGGGCCCCGACAGCAGCACCGCACCTTGAATTCAGCAAAGAGCGGTGTGCTAGGTGACATCTGCAGCAGCCTGGCCACATTGAGACATGGTCAATATTGAACAAGTTACAGACCATTGACATGCACCTGTAGCATTGACAATACATCAGCAAGAAAGCACCATGAACCAATGCATGTTGATAGGGTTTTGCTGCTCTATAAAATGCTCAGCAGGCCACCAGCAAAAGCACAAAAACAACAGGCAATCTCAAAGTTTGAAGCATGTGCTCGCCTTGTACCATTCTCTGCCATCAGAGGCTGTCTGCCGTACTTTGCAGTGCAGGCAATAGGGGTAAGGGGCAATGAAGGTTTGGGGCATCAAGGGAGCAAAGCCGGTTTTGTAGAAAGTCTTGGACGAAGTCAGCGCCATAGCACCCATTGTCCTGCCGTGGAAAGCTCCCTGAAACATTATGCAAACTTTTACTGAATGCGAAGGAGAGCAAAAGACTGGTTGTTGCCGTTGTAAATGGTCACACAGCGGCCTTGTTTGGACAGCCAGTTGTCAATAGTCAGGACATTCACCATAATTCTGAAGCACAAGCTGCAGACTTGATGTCTGATGGTCAGGCTGAGGACTGAATGAAGTGATTCACCGATGCATGCATGCCGTTGAAGATGCTGCCTGTTGTGACAGCACATGCCTGGGAGCATGTCAGGCAAGAGAATGTCTTACATCAAGCAAGAAGGTGTCTCACATCAAAGCAAATGATGTTGGTCTTCTTGGTGTGTGCTCGTGCCATCTTGATGGCATTCTCAACCACCTCGGAACCGCTGTTGGCAAAGATATGTGTGTCCAAGCCCTTTGGACAGATCTTTGCCAGCCTGTCCAGCAGCCCCACCTGCACAGATTGCATCATGATCATGCAAATGTGCACACAAACAACAGTAACTGACAAGTGCCTTCCTGACTGTTGCTGCAAACAAAGATGCACCATTGGTGCATTATGCAGCATGATTCAGCAGTGGAGTTGTACCATGGCAGGTGAGGAAGTGAAAATGTTCTGCTGGGCAATGATGAACTCTTGAGTCTGATCCTGGATGGCCTTCACAACTTTAGGATGACAGTGACCTGTCGATGCCACTCCAATGCCTGCATGACAAAAGCAATAACAGCAAACAACTACCTTGCTGAAGCCGTGCATAACAGAGTCATAACCTCTGGATTTAGCATAGTTCAGACTCACCACAAGCCATGTCGAGGTGTTTTTGGCCATCTGTTGTCCATACATAGCTACCTTGTGCATGTTCTGCGATAAAGTCCTGAATGCAGTGTCCGTCCAGGATCAGTAAAGCATGTTGACGTCGTGCGATTCTCAAATTCCGCTACCGTACCGAGTACTTGCCAACGGCTGGCGCCAAGCGTCTGTTCAACTCTTTGACCAAATCTTTGCTGCCCGACTTCAGCGCGGACGAAAGAGGCCCCGACATCTGTACTTATACGACTAAACGGTTGTATGGGAGGCAGGCGTTCGCTGCCTGAAATTTCTGCTTCAACTGACTACGACGAGCAATGCAAGCAGTATGGTGACATGTGAGACTGTGCGTCGTGTCAGCGTTGATGTGACAAAGCAGGCATCGCGAACTGCCGAGTATGACCCCATACAAATGCAAGACCGGATTCGACTCTGTGTCGTTAGTAATGCTGCTTTGGTGCTTTGTGTCCTTAGTAATGTTGAGGCTACGCACGTGGTCCATGTGGCTTGCCAACTTTTGCACCCTGCTCTGCACGCAACTGCTCTCACGTAGCTTGTTGACCTGCACTGACCACAAAAGAACGAGCAAAAGCATCATTTGAGCTGTAGCAATCACCATGCATACGGCCTTGCACGGCTCGACTCTTCTACCTGTCGCCCGGACGCAGCATGTCAGACGGAACGTAGTTCGATGCTCAGCACAGCAGCCACGCAAGGTACGTCAACGTCAGAGTGAAGACTGTGTTTTGCGGCAGACACCCATCAAATTGTGCTGACAGGTCAAGACGAAAGCTGTCGAGGCACCAATCCGGGGTCAAGAGGTCGAGGAGACAACTGATCAATCAGCTGCAAATGCTGTCAGAACCAACTTGTCACTTTCAGATCCACAGGCATTCACCACCGATATCATTGAGAGGGAGAAAAAGTCAGAATCAGCATGCTGTGTGTATTCTGCAAGCCTATATAAGTTTCGCATAACTGGCTTGTGACATGTTCAGGTACATATTGCAGACATATGTCCGGCCAGACATTGTCTTCACGCATGCTGAGGGTGTCCGCATGTGGGACGCACACGGCAAAGAGTACTTGGACTTTGCAGCTGGCATTGCTGTCAACTCAGTAGGTGGGGCTGCTGCTGTTGATGGTTTGTTTGCACTATCTCGGCAACATCCAGCATTTTGCACTTTGTTGCACCTCAGTGTGACATGCAATTGTCCGTGCGCAGGTCACAGCCATCCAAGGTGGTTGACAGCTGTAAATCAACAAGCAGCTGTCCTGACGCACACATCCAACCTTTTCCACACAGAAGCTGGAGTGAGCCTCTCAGCCACTTGTGCTAGAATTTGAATCTGATTGTCTTCACTCAATATCTCCCACCCAGCAGTTCCTGCTGGTAGCAGAACTGGATGTTCATTCATTGTGGTGCCTGACTGCATTGCTGCATGCTGCTACCATGAAGTGGCATGACTGATGTTTAGCCATTGCAAATTTGATGCTTGGGGTCGATGGCAGCGATAATTGCAATTATTGTTGTTCTTGTTACTGTTTATTATTATCATTATTCCTGATGTTGTTATTGCTACTACCATACATTGGTTGAGTTGGGGCATCAGAGATGCTGGACTTTCCATGTTCATCATTTTAACATTCACTGCCTGAACGTTGTGTTCTGTGATGTTACTTGTACATATGTTTGCTTGTTGCTGTGAATCACTGGGGATGAACTGCAGGTGAACCTGGCAGAAAAGCTAGTCAAGCACTGCTCCTTTGCTGACAAGGCATTCTTCACAAACTCTGGCACAGAAGCGAATGAAGCTGCAATCAAGTTTGCTCGCAAATATGCACGAATTCAAGGTAAGCTTCAGCTGAATGGCCTATGATATTCGTTCAGAACAGCAGCTGCTGAAAGCCCGGCTTTGCTGCTCATCGCTGCTGATGGCGTTATGCCACTGCTAAGTGTCTGCCGGTGATGTGGATTGCTATCACGCTGCTACAATAGCTCTGGCTGACTTCGCTTCGCTCAAAGTGCATCCTGAATTGCTGCAAGAAGATGCACCTTATGAGTGGCCAGCCTGACTGCATGTTTATTCTTGTTTTACTCCATGAAGTGCTTCCTGTTGGCAGTCTCTGAAAATCATGAAGTCTGAGATCTGTGTTCACTTTGGACCTTTCTTGACTTCTACTGACTCCTGACTTTGAGTCCTGATTGTGACTTGTTCTGTGGCTGCAGCGGATGTGGATCCCTATGATGCAAACGCGACAGCGCCCAGTGACATTGTTTGCTTCTCTGCCAGCTTCCACGGGCGTACCATGGGAGCTCTAGCCCTCACCTACAAGGAGCAGTACAAAACGCCCTTTGCCCCTGTCATGCCCGGTGCCAGATTGGCCGAGTACCAGAATCTGGAATCAGCCAAACGAGTCATTAAGAAGGTCAGCTGATTAGCCTGTGCCTCAAGCAATGTGCAATTGTTTGTCCTTCGTCCCAAACTGGCTGAGTACAGATCGTGTGCCAGAATCCGGAATCCAACAGCCAACTGGAGGCTAGTTGATAGTCCAAGGTTACAGATACTGTGACAGCTGTTAATCCTGACTAGTCCCAAATTGGCTAGATATGACAATCTGCATATACACCTAAATCCTAAGCGGGTCTGTGGCACAAACATTGTGCAGCCCCACGTGTTGCACAAGTCTGGTGCAGCTGTGATCATCATGGTTCAGTGCTCTGACTGGGCCACAGTGCTCAGCGTCTGCAGGGTGAACTATGTGCAGTGTTCATTTCTTGTGGTCAAACACTATTGCAGAGTGGCAGCATTTTTTTGCTGCAGGATGAGGCATGCTCAACTCTTGCTGCGTCGTTTGGTCAGTTAGGCAAACATTTTGACTGTGTTTCAAAATCAGCAGCAAGAAAAGACAATTTAAAAAGTCATTGGCCGCAGGGCTAGATATGCGCAGTGTTTGTGAAGCCAGTCAGTCAGTCAGTCAGTCAATAAGTGTTTGGAGTAGAGGATATCACTCTCCTTGTGTGCAGGGTGAGACATGTGCAGTGTTTGTGGAGCCCCTACAAGGGGAGGGGGGTATCAACACCGCCCACAAGGAGTTCTTGCAAGGCCTGAGGGACCTGTGTGACGAGGCTGGCGCTTTGTTGGTCTTTGACGAGGTGCAGTGCGGGCTGGGCCGTACTGGCAAGCTGTGGGCCTATGAGCACTTTGGGGTGGAGCCTGACATGATGACCCTGGCAAAGCCTCTTGCAGGCAAGCTGTTGATGTTTCTGCTGACATTGTGGAACATATCCTATCTGCCTATGAAACAGTTGATGAAACAATTTTGTCCTGCTCGTCTTGTTCATGTTCCTTAACACAAGGACAGCCTGTAGTCAGCCAGCTGTGGGCTTGTGAACTCTTTAGGAGGAGCACCCATTTGCCAGCCACCCCTCTGTAGCAGGCAGTATTCATGCTGGAATCACAAAATGATATCAGCAATGATACAGATGGCAAAATACCGCTCAGACTGCGCTGCACTGCAGGTGGCTTGCCAATAGGAGCTGTCATGCTGAAGCAGAAGATTGCAGACATCATGGCAGCAGGGGATCATGGTTCAACATTTGCTGGAAACCCGCTGGTTTGCCACGCTGCTGAGGCAGTTGTTGACATCATCACAGAAGAGGGCTTTTTGGAAGATGTCACTAGGAAGGGCGAGAAGCTGAGGGAAGGACTGGAACAAGTCCTTGGGAGTAATCCCCACGTAAAGCAAGTGCGGGGGCTGGGACTGATTGTTGGTGTACAGCTGGATGTGGTAAGTCATTGACTTCCTTCTACAGGCTAGCTCTGTTCATCAAAATACTTGCTAAGCAGATAGGATGAATACTGTAATTGTTGTGCAGCTTCTGGTCATGTGTGCAATCAGTGTTCAAAACAAAAGTGTCTACTTGTTGCTGCCGGATATGTCAGCCTTCTTGCACAGCATCACCAGCTGCAACACCAATGTGAAAATGCAACATTGAGTCTGCTGTATGAACATCTTGTCGCTCATTACCTCAGAACCTGCATATATCACAGTTGCGCAGCGTCTTTGGCAAACAATTTACATACCCTGGCATGCACTCAATTGTGTTCATCTACGTCGTCCAAACCAAGCTTGCCTGCAGCTGTTCGTTGCACAATAGATTTACTGAAGCATACAGCTCAGACAGTGATATCACGCCTGAACAGCAGATGCAACCTTGGTTGAATGTGTGGATTGCAGGCAGCCAGTGAGTTGTGCTCAAAGGCAAGAGATGCTGGCTTGATAGTGATCACAGCAGGCAAGGGAGACGTTGTGCGATTAGTGCCACCGCTAGTGGTGTCTGATGAAGACATTGACAAGTGCTGTAAGATTCTAGGAGACGTAGCCAAGCAGGTCTTGGTATAGATGTGTTGCTGAGAAAAGGAAAATTTACGTCATTAGGCGTCATAGTGGGAGCTTCTGTCTATAGAGGTGGCCCGGGTTGCTGTTGAGACAATTGGCAGAACAAGCGAGCATGCACTAGTGCTGGCATCTGTGTTCATTGTTGGTATGAATTAGCAGCTTACATGAATGTCCTACATGTTGAACACCTCTGTGTCTGCTTACATTTGATTCATGAAACGGCTGTTTTGTGCGTGTTAGTGGGGTCTCTTGCTTCACCGGAAGTGTTGTTGATGCTACATGTCAGCATACTTGCTGTGCCAATTGCTGCCTTGCGGAGTAGTAACGGTGCTATAACATTCATCAAGTGACTACTTGTAGCATGCAGTAACAGGTGGGACATGTGTGTGAAAATGCAGGTAAAGTGCAGGCAATATTTGCATTTCTCTACAGGCTACACTGTTTTCAAGTAACCTAAAAGTTGCCTTGCAGTCATTGAATTCACAGATGATGCTTCTGATCTGTTCCCCCGGACAGTCACAGGCACGATGCAGTCGACTTTTACTTTGCTTCTGCGTGGGCCTTGCAAGGATCACTGCTGTTAGGCATTATGACGCCTAAACGCATAGACTTTTCTGGTTTCATCACTGCTGCTGCTGCTGCTCAGGGCTTACTGAGCCAGCAGTGGCATCAAGCATGTCATGCTGCAAGTCTGCAAAGCTGTCCAAGGCTATTTCAGCTTTGATGAGCACTTCACCGCTGGCCAGATACTCTTCTGTGCGCTGCTGTGCATCATGCTTGTTCAGCACCTGATACACTGGCCCAAGACTGCTGAATGGCACCTGCAGATCAGCAAAGTGAGTGACATGTGGTCATTAAGGGCTCAGCTGATGGCTGTTGCCACCCGCGCTGAAATCTTTACCGTCCTGGCAAATGAGACAGACGCTGCATAAGCTTTGCAAGCAACATCAGCTTGCTAAATACTGACCTGACCATAGACCAAGCTGTCACTCACAACGAAATTCAGGGTATCAGTTCAGCCAAAATTACGCAGAGACACATGGTGCTGCTTGTTTACTCTTGATGTGAAATCAGCAGCTGCATCTGCTGAGCGCATGACACTGTTTTTCCTCACGTGATGCGCGGACGATAGCGCAAAAAAGCACGCCCAAGCTGTGCAATAGACACAAACACAAGAGGTCAAGGCAAATGAAACAATCTGAGTATGGTTATATGAATATCCAGCAATGACACAAAAAGCTGGGGCTATCATGCCCAACATGATGCTGCAAGCTGCATCTGACGCTGTTGACCCAAGCATGACACATGTGACCTTTGATTCTTAAGCATGACACACGCTGACTTGGCATCTGTCACCTTTATTACCACGCCAGTCTGTATCTTGTAGACCTGCTTTTGAGCAAGTTGCAGGCACTCCCTTGCTGCACCACCGTAGGCTCTGGCCAGGCCCCCAGTCCCAAGCTTGGTGCCGCCATAATGTCTGCAGGTTGTTGGGGATCGGTGAGTGACACAAAACAGCTTGAATCATCATTTGTGCATACTGCTACTCAGGACAGCACCAGCCAAGCTTGATGCCACTGTAATGCCTGCAGGACGGTAGCTAGTGGGTCAGATGCACAGAAAGGCTTGCATCAGCCATTTTTGGAAAATTGACCTCAGTGTCAGTCTCGATCATTCTGATTGCACCGGTTTTCCACAGAGGCAGCCAGCTGTAAAGACAATGTGAGACATCTGATGCTCAACATGTCAAGCATGCTACCGTGACTGGACCAAAAACAATATCATGATGCATATGACCATCATGCTAATGTGAATCCCAGGCTGTCTTTAGACAGAGGCTCCCATTATGATGCCTCATGGCGTAGACTTTGCTCTCTTTCTTTTCTTTTTTTGGTTTTCTGATGCTGTGAGTCAGGACAAGACAGCACCTTGTTACCAGGACACAGACGCCATTCAGGTCTTCAGCATTAATGGCAGTCAATATGGGCTGACCAGCAGTGCCTGAGGGTTCTCCATCATCAGTTGCCCTTTGTTCCTGTCCCAGCTTGTATGCATAGCAATTGTGGCTGGCTGACAAGTCTCTATGCGCCTCAATGTACTGCTCAGCCTGCATGTGGGTCAGTCACAGGCTTGCCAGCTGCAATTTTTTTTGTTAAACGCAGCTGCAGCATAGTGCAGTGCCAATGTAGCTTGACACGAAGCCAAAGCACCTGTTTAACGGCCGTGATTGGCCATGCTGTCGCCAAGAACTTGCTCTTTTTAGCCTCGAGCACAGCTGTGTGTTGCTGCTTGAGCGTAAGCCAGCTGAAATACGTCAAAGGTGTCATGTCATCATATACGTCCAGAACATCGGCCGAGAACATAGTGAACACGTACCTACTTGCTTCAGAGCTGCATGCACGCGCCAATCTCGCGGCAACAGGTGTTTCACGCCTGATCACTCCAACCGAGCAGAAGCGCAACAGGGGTCTCGACAGTTTGGGTCCGTGTTTGTGCCACACTGCGCAGACGGTCTCGACAACCTATGTCAGCGGACACAGAACTTATCAGATGAATGGCGACTGCTTGCTCTGCTGCTGCATGTGTAAGCAACATGTTGACCTTTTGCACTTTGGTTAGGTCAAGGCCTTTGCTACTGTAGCATTTGCCTTCTGAACCCAAAGATTTCATGGACAGAGATGTCAACTGTAGCAGATAGAACATTTCCTGCTTCCTTTAGGTAATGGACTCAGTGTGCTTGCCGTGCTGCTGAGCGCAAGCAGGCGTGGAAGCACGGCAAATTTGATCTAGCATGCTTCTGAAATTTTGTTCAACTTGCAGCACTCAGTGCCAAAATTCGCTCAAACGGACTGTACGCTCAACAAGTGGCATAGCACTGCCAAGCATCAAATTCTGCTAATAGTAACGCCTATGACGCATTGACCAATATCCACCTTGGACAGTGACCATCACAAAACCACACGTGCAGACCAGACAAATCGAACGTGAACTATCACAACATCAACCACCTATCCTACTCAAAGCACACGGCAGATGCTACTGCACATAATGCTTGACAGCTTCACAGGCCACATGCGCTAGGCTTTTGCCTTGCTTCTCAGCCATAGACTGCAATGACTTGTACACATCCTCAGGCAAACCAATCTGGGGCAACTTGCTGGCTTCAGACTCAGAGACAAAGCCAAATGAATACTTTCTAATGTTGTCAAAGCCTACTCGGGCACAGAAGTCCCCTAGTGTCTCTTCGTGCCGCCGCTGCTGGTGGAAAAGGTATAGAATGGGCTCAAGCGTGGCCTCCATATTCTGCATATACAAAAGGGACATGGTCAGTGTCCAGCATTGGCATGTTCTCAACCATTACTTTATGACTGCTGCCCCTCAGCAAAATGCTGCTATGAAAAAGATAACAAAAGTCTGCGCCGTTAGGCGTGTTTGAGAGGCCTCGAACAGGGGGTGACGTCCCTTTATATATGCTGCTGACTGACAAGCAAATGAATTTTGCTGCCTATGTGCAGTGCAGGGTTTGCTGTGCTAATGAAGCATGATTGCAACAAGACAGAGTCAAGATCAACTGCAAGACAATGAGACAGACAGCATGAGCACAAGATCGGCCAGAAAGCAGACACGGAGGCAAGTCTCAGCTGGGTTGCGGACCTGGACTTTCATCCTCTCCATGAAAGGCTCAGCTAGCCTTGTCTGTGACGCTGTGCCGCCCAACCACAGCTGATAGCTGTTAGGGCCATCAGCTACAAAGCCTAGCTCAGCCATATATGGCCTGACGCAGCCGTTAGGGCATCCAGTCATCCTGACATGGAAGTGCTCCTCAGGGCCAAAGCCTAGCCGGTCCATCAGCGCCCGTATGCGGATGTTGATGTCTGGCAAGCCGCGCTCTGCTTCACCAATTGCTAGACCGCACAGTGGTAGGGCTGGGCAGCCCATGGAGTAGCGTGTGATCTTGTCTAGACCATCTGCATCCCTGCCAGACAGAGCAGAGCTGCTGTGAGCCCCAGCCAATGTGGCAGTTTGAGATCATGCCCTGCCGTCATCAGCAAGTGCATGTGCAGAACAGGAGCACATCATCAGCAAGTATTGGATGAGCTTGACAAGCCAGACAAGACAGATGCATTGCACCAAAAGCATGCCCGAGACATTTTGACAAGACAAGCCTGACCGGAGCTGTACAATCAATACCCTGATGTAGTGCCGAAGTGACATCCTACAGTTGGTAGGTAGTCAAAAGAAGGAGCTTGACAATAGTTTCTAGACATGTTCATGACAACAGATAGATTTGCAAAAACGCTTTATAACACACCACAGGGTAAGTCACACACACCTGACACCAGCAGTGGAGAGCGTTGAGATGATATCTGACTTCCAGGACTCCTCGATGTCACACAGGATGAGGTTCTGGTTGGGTGTTATCCGCACAGGCAGCTCGTATCGCTCAATCACTCTCCTGAGGGCTTTCTTCATGTCCCCCTTGAGGCGCCCATTTTGAATGAAGATGCCATAAGCCTGCTTACCATCGCCTTGATCCATCCAGCCCAGGAAGTCCTGGAATTCCCACTTGGGTAGAGGCCTGCATATAGGCAGACTTTGAAAAAACTGTTCTGCCTTGTATGTTTGAGGTGAACAGCTGCCATAAGCAGATCCAGACTAAAGTAACAGACAATTTGGCCGCAAGCGGCCATCAGGCAAATGCGCTTGATCAGGCATTGTGTACAACAACTGGCAGCTGGCAAAGGATGAGCTGCAACAATGCCAGCATAGACCACTTTGTGCAAACCATGACAACGCCACAGATACGTCACAAGTGTGCATGACATAGGCTAAAGCTCTGTTGCTGGCACGCATGACCTCAGATGCAGAAGAACTGCGCAAATGCAAGATGCTCACAGTGAAGGGCATGATACATTGACTGCCAACAAAGCATACCTGAAAGGCTGGAAGCGCTTGCCGTAGTACTGCTCGACCACAGACCGGAACTTGTCAATGCCCCATTCATTGACAAGGTACTTCAGCCTGGATTGCTTCCTGTCATCCCTTCGCCCGTAGTCACGCTGTGTGGCAACTATAGACTTGACAGCATGGAAGATGTCCTCCTTGGGAACAAACCCAATAGCATCAGCCAGCCGAGCGAATGTGTTCTCATTTCTGTGAGTTCTGCCCATGCCGCCGCCCACGACTACATCAAAGCCCTCAAGTTCCCCAGAAGGGCTTGTGATCACAACCAGCCCAATGTCATTGGTGAAGAGGTCCACGCTGTTGTCCCCTGGTACTGTGATTGCTATCTTGAACTTGCGGGGCAGGAACAGGTTGCCATAGATAGGCTCTGGTGAGTTCTCAAAGTTTGTGCCGTAGCCGTTGAAGGCTCTGTCTGCAGTCACCTTGGGATTCTGCACAGAAGACAGGCACTACTGAGCTTCTTGTTCCTGTTCATCACTTGCAGGAAAAGCAACAAATGCTGGTACATAGCAGCAGCTGCATACAGGTCAACAAGGTGCAAGTGCTGCACAACATCTGCAGTCCAGTCATCAGGGGTTGTCGAACAAAGCTTGTCAAGTCAGCTCTGAGCCCGACTGCAATTGCAGCTGAGCTGGTGCAGCATGCATTGTGCAGCGCGACCAGAAGCCTGAAAGCGACTAGCTTTGCGTCAACAAAGGAGAGCTGGGTTTGATAAGTACACTTCCAAAAGCTCTGCAGGTTTGCAGGATTGCAGATATGCAGGAGGAGAGAGCGCACACCTCCATCTCATGCGAGAAGAACTTCTCGCCATCAAGCCACACATCATAGTAAGCTCCTGACTGCGGCGCTAGCAAGTCTGCTATGTCATTCGCGTACTGCGTGGCATACTGGTACTCTGGGCGGTTCTTGTAAGGTGCAGGAGATGCCATGACATTTCTGTTGACATCGCCGCATGCTGCTAATGTTGATCCCATGTTCTTGATGACTGATGAGAACACAGTCTTCAAGTCTTGCTTGAGCACCCCATGCAGCTGATATGCCTGCCTTGTAGTCAGCCGCAGTGTGCCATTGCCATACTGCGTTGCATACAAACAAAATTAGGGTTGGACTGAAGCAGAAATGCCTTGACATGATGCCAAATCTGCAACTTCTTTAACCATAAAACACCGTCTTTCACACCTGCTCTGACAAGTCATCCATAGTCAAATACAGCTGATTTGGTACTGTGCCGCCGGGCTGTCTGGTGCGCATCATGAACTGGTAAAACTTGCCCTGTCCAAAAGCACGCTTTTCCCTATGATCTTGCTGATAGCTGCCATGAAACTTCATAAGCTGTACAGCGTCTTCGCTGATATACGAGTTGCTGTTGACGAGCTCCTCCATCAATGGATGCCGCAGAAAGTCGCTTTTCTCTTTGGTGATTTCGACCTTGCTGCGCTTGGCAAGTTTAGTCGAGGGCGGTTTGGTTGGAGTAGCAACACAGGTCGTAGGGCCTGCTGCTCTTGCCGGCCTTGTCGATAGCCTGCCGCATGACAACTGCTGTCCGGCAAAGGCGCCTCTGAGGCCTTCCATGATTGCTTACAAGTGCCTTGCACTCGGGAAACACTGTCAAGCAGCGTAGTATACCGGCGACGTGCAGCCCGGCTCAACATGAGACTGTCGTCATCGCTAATTCACTTGAGGTGAAATTACAATATCGACGCTCACGTGTTTGACCCGCACGTGACATCGAGTTGCTTGCAGGAGGTTCAAGTATCATTTGACACCCTTGATAAGAAGCACTCGTTTCTGAAGAATGCCAAAGCGCTCAGGCAAAAGGGCATCAGTCGTGACGATTACCTCACAAGGCTACAACAGCAAGATAGAGAACAACTCTCTGAGGACTTTCAAGTATTGAAAACCAAAGGTCACAAGCCCTTCTTCAGGGGATCCCACCTCAAGTACCATTGGGCTGATGAGACATACAACTGCAAATTGGGGCAAGCACAAAAGGCTCCAGCAGTCATTGTGGCATGAAGGCCTTTTGTTTGCTTGTCTCTGCAAAGGTCGAATTTGACAGACTCAGTGCTTGAGTTGTGATGCACAAGATTGACTTTGCAAAAAAGACAAAACGCAATTTAGTGGCATCACTCTTGCTAGTATAACACCTACACATAGTGTGAAGGTGTGCAAGCTTCTTTTTCATTTTATACTGATGACATTTTCTGATGGATTGCATGTCATGTGAAACCATCACTATAAGCGAATGTATGTATGTTGTTATAGCTAGAACAGAATTTCTCTTGACATCGTCTATATGACCCCCTGTTGGGTCCTCAAGACAGTAAAAATTGATGGATTCATTGATTAAGTTGTGCTGGTCATAGCAAGAAATCACAGGCTCTCATCGCTTGACGGACTTAGAGTATGCTGATGACATTAGCTTGGTGGCAGGCAGCCCACTCCACTTACAGGCTCTCATTGACTCTTTATCAAACTTTTGCCACACCATGCACATGGACATCAGTATTGCAAAAACCAAGGTCATGGTGGTGTCCTCAGCGCCTGTGGCTGCAGCTCAGTTCACATGCAATGGGCAGGCTTTGGAGCAGGTGGACTCTTTCAAATATTTGGGCCTGCATTTCCATTCATCAGGCGACATATCTCACCTCATCAGGCCTTTGAGGGCCAAGGCGACAGGTTCTTGGGCTGTGGTGCAGCGCCGACACTCGCAGTTGCAGTGTTGCAACACAGTCAATTTGAAGTTGCAACTACTACAGAGTGTTTTGGTGCCCACTATTCATTATGGTTGTGAGCTTTGGGGCATGCACAGCCCTCAATCTGCTGCTGCAAACGGGGCGCGCTCTGACTTAGAGCAGATTTATGCTAGGTTTTTACGGCATGTTTGTGGGGTGCGTTTCAACACACCCAGTTCAATGTTGCTTACAGAGCTTGGCTTGACAGCTCTCAAGGTGTTTTGGTGGCAACAGACTTTACAGTTTTACAATAGGCTTGCTGCTACCCCTCATGGGTCTTTTTTCCACACGATACTGTTGGACAATCAGGCAGATGCTGCGCGAGGGGCTAGGAACTTTTGTGGATCTGTTTTTTACAGCCTGCGCTCCATCAACTATCATGTGTCTCCTAGTGTCACTGATGTCTTGATTTTGGATGCTCCTAGTATTATACAGCTATTGCATGGCAGCTTGCAGGGTGTTCATGATTTTGACTTGTACTCTGCCCCTTCTGCTGGGGTGTTGAGTTGCACTTACCATCACTGGTTTAGGCCATACAGCAAGCAGCGGCTTTATTGTCAGTTTCCTTTTTCTGCCAGGCGCATGCAGCGTTTTTTGCAGTTCAGGCTTGCTTCACATAAGTTGCCTGTTGCCATTCATGGCCTAGCAGGCGGGCCACGGGTCAATAGGGCAGACAGGATTTGTGCTCACTGTGGCTCTGGGTCAATTGCTGATGAGTTTCATCTTGTGTTTGAATGCAATCTTTTACAGCCGCTTAGGCAGCAGTATGCTTCTCTTTTCACATCTCAGACTGACACTGTGAGATCATTTTTTGGTCAAAGGGATCATATGCAGGTGTTCAAGTTCATTTGTGATTGCCTTGATTGTCTCAATATTTGATCAGGTTTCGACACGCGCGATCAGACTTGTTGGCTGGCCAAAGCGTGTAATCTCTCCCCCTCTCTCTCTCTCTCTCAGACCCAACAGATCCCAGAGTCTATTCTGCCTGTCTTGAGCAATTTTCAGCCTTGCATCTGTGCATGCGCTAGAAGAAAGTTGAGGGTGTGCTTTCAAGTAGCGTGTGAACAACATACGTGCTAGTCATACATGGCATTACAGCATGACAAAGGTGGGTCAGTGATGGTGGTCACCATGCCAATGCCAGATGCTCCAAAGCCAGTGGGCTCGTGTCACAGAGAGATTGAAATGTGCAAAGCATTGCAGAGGCAAGCTGTTTCCTCACGAAACATGTCCTTCATCATGACGACCTGAATGGCCAGAGCTAGTCAAGCAAAGCTGCAAAACTGAGCTCAGCTGAGAGCATCAGCGGAGCTGAGTCAGCATCTGAAGAGATATCAAAGCGAGCGCTGCTGATCTGCGCTGCATTTGATACTGTCTGGCGAGTGTGCATCACATGACCGGTGTGCATGATGTCAATGTCATGAGGAGGTTCTGCAGTTACTGGCGCCTGCATTTGGGCTCTGCTGACATCTGAAACAATGCAGCCGCCCTGACTATCTGCAGGCTGAGATTGTGCTTGGCTGTGGAATGCAACACTGCCAGCCTGCCTGTCTGGGCGTATTGAGTTGGACACTACCACAGACTGACCAGCAGCGCTTGGTGCTGCATGAACATCTGCAGTTGGCCGTCTGGTTGCCGAGGTGACGTTCACAGGCAATTGCCCGAAGCCTTGCAACACTGCTGCAAAGGGGTCAGTGGTCAGGGTTACACTGTCCCTGACAGTGTCTGACAAGATTTGCTCTAGCTGTGCATTAGGGCTAAGGGGATCAGGTCTGACAGCGAACGCCACAGGCGCTTCCCAAGGCATAGCAGCAGCAGCGGCCCTCTGTGTCAGCAACGCAGCCAGCTGTACCTCAGCAGGTTGCCTGTCAGCAGTGAGACTAAGCCCTGTGGCCTCTGTGCTTTGCACTGTTGGCACCCCTGTGGGTTCTGTGCTTTGCACTGGTAGCAGCTCCATGGCTTCTGTGCTTTGCACTGTTGGCAGCTGGGCAGATGCATCTGTTTCCCTAGTTCCCAGCAGCAGCTGCAAAAGGCTGTCACGCATGAGCTGTCGCAACCGTGAGGCAAACGGTAAGTATTGCCAGGGTGCTCTTGCATAGCTCCGCTCATACTCTATGCCAGGGCTGTGAATGCTGGACCCATGGACAAAGGACAGTGGCGCTGCCCAAGGCATATGTTCAGCAGCAGCAGTGGCCCTCTCAGTCAGGCTCACAGCCAGCTGTCCTTCAGCTGACCGACCAGCAGATGCTATTCTGTGAGCTATGGTTGCGGCGCTTGGCGCTGATGACTGATATGCTGCAGTCTGCTGATCCAATCAGTATTGACCTGCTGAACAGCTGCAACTGTGTCGCTGTCTTCAGCAGCAGGCGAACTGGCAGTGGCAATAGGCGTTGCAAATGTGACCCGTCTTTGGGGCTGAGGCACTTGAGCAGCGACTGCTGGACCTGCAGATGTAGCACGCCCTTATGAGAACACCATTTTAGCATTGGTATCAAACACCTGTGCCTCTTCAGGGTGATGACAACAGGGATCGAGAGCAAAGGTCAGAAGCAAGGTGCTGCCTGTCTGCAAGCCTATGAAAAGAGCATGATGAAGTGGAAAGAAACTGTCAGCTGACAAATTGCAAACTGGAAGTAAAAAGCAATCAGGCGCAACATATTACAGGAGCCTGTATGAGGCAGGACCATGGGATTCTAATGTGCTGTATCGACATCAACACTGCTGATGTTCTAGCTTGCAACGGTGCATGGCCTGTGAACTTGTCCCCAAGTAATGTTGTAGAGATGTTTGTGATGCCAGAACAGTTGCAACATCGCATCAAATGCTCAGCTGAACATCAGATGGTTCTACCATGGCGTATGAACAAGCTGGATTGTTGAGACAAGTCTTGCGCGCCACACCCCTAGCACATGTAATGGAAAGCGTAATGATGATTGTCATAAAAAATGCTCACCTGCAGCTTCATTGCCATCTGTGCCTGCACGCCCTGCCTGTATGTCTTGCACATCAGGCCAGTCGCTGCTTGCTGAGGAACTAGCAGCTGATATAACAAGCATGTCGTTGACAATACTGACGGTCAAACATCGAGCAGTCAAAGCCCTGCAAAAAACACCAGGGTTGCAGCAATGCTGACAGGAGGGTTGTGGCATTTTTGCCAGCTGAGCAAGGACGCACAACACACAGCAATTTGAGAAACCAGGCATTGACTGAGGAACAAATAGTTCATGATTCCGAGTGATACAACACAGGCAAAGCACTTTGGGCAGATCAGCACATGCTACTCTGCACACAACAAAGCTCAAAAGATTGAAAGCAAATTATGTGACATTAACACAAGCTATGATGGAGGATGAGCTGTTTACCCATGATGCTGGGACAGCTCACGCGCAGTTTGGAACACCACACCGCACCCAATGCAGTAGAAATGATCAGCCTCGGCGTGACGCTGCCAATGCTCCTGGTCAAAGAAGGACTTGCTGCAAAGCTTGCATGTGACATGCTAGGCAGAGATATGCTGTGCAAGGCCATCAGGAGTATAGGTGGGCAGCTGAAGAGGAAAGGAGGACCGCTCAGCCTACAGACAGGATTACAAGTAAGGCTGCTTGGCACTGACTTCTTTCCATTGCTGAACGCATTGCTAGAGCCTTCAGATGCACATTGTCTTTGCTGTATGACATGCAACTTGTTGATTGTCACAAATTGACAAGATGTGTGAAATCTGGTCGAGAGGCTGACAGACGCAGAACTTTTTTCACAGGCAAGCTTGCTGTGTTGCCATTGACTGTAGCAGGCTGGAATTGCAAACTCATGATGCAGCAGCCAACGGTTTTGCCACAACGCCAAGCAAATACCAATACAGCAACACATGGAAGAAGCTCACTGACCTCCAGACAGACCATGCACAGGCACTGGCCGTGCTCTGTTGTCATGTGCTGTACCAGCTCAGCATTGTGACCAAATGGTCGCTCTGCTTGTGAGTCACAGATGCTGCAAGCTTTAGCTGTGAGCCTTTGAAAGTGATGATACAAGGGTATTACACTCCCAGGGTAGCGGCCATCAGTGATGAAAATGCGTGAACTCCATGCTGCATGGTGCCAGAGGCGTGAAGAAACTGCCTGAAGCCATGTTGGCGGGTCTGAGCCAGTGTTTGGCAAGAAAATGACCTGTATGGCAGTGCAACATCTTGAAACAAGCCCTGTGGCATACCAAAGGAGCTACATTGACTGATAGGCAATTGAGTCAAAACAGTGTGCAGCACGAATGCACGCCCTATTTCCAGGCGTAAGCAGGACTTGCAGACAGATGTAGCATGAGCCGTGTCAGCAGAGAGTCATCAGCTTGCTGACAGAAAACCAACTGAGCAGTACAGAACAATGAACAATGTGCAACATCCTAGTCAAGTCTCACCTTGTCCAAGTCCCCTTTGCACAGAGGACAGTCAAAGTTCTTGTACAACAGGAACATGTGCACAACACACTCTGCACAAACGTGGCTGTGGTTGCATCTGCCAATGGCAAAAACCTGCATTCACAGCGCTTGTCGAACAGCAGACCGGTAGAGCAAATGGCACAAATACAGAAACTAGCAGCATGTGTCTGATGTGTCACCTTGATAGGCTCACAGCAAAGGAGGCAAAGACGCTCAGGACTGGCAGATGGCGTGTCAAAGCCAAAAGAATCTCCAACTCTCTGAACCTTGTGACGAGCTGATGCGTCCTCTGCAGAGGCAGGCCTGCTGCGCCTTGCAGGCCTCCTATGCTGACAATCACCCAGAGCAGTATCTTGCTCAGGCTCTGAGCGTTCTGTCATAACGCCGGCTGGCAGTTGCAGAGCAAGCTCAGACAGGCATCGGACGTGTACCGCTGCTGGCCAAAGCAATGCGGCCTGCCCTCCGCTTTCTGGCTCAAGGAAATAAGTTCCCGCCCTGCTCTCCACCCTGAGCACCGTTTTTGCAGGTATAGTGTATGAGCGCTATTCAGTGGCCTTGCTATCAAAATCAGCGGCAAGCTATTGTTGCATCATCTTTTGCGGAACCAGTCACGCAGTCTGGCTTTCGTGGGTCCGAGGCGGGCCTATGACTTTTCGCAAGTGCCTGGTCTCGGAGCGATAGCTGCTCAGTTCCCCGGCTGTGCTATGAAGTGTGCAGGTTGAGCAGCATCTGCAAACGCCCTAGTGCTCAATCTCACATTATGACTTCGCAGTACTGAGGTCTGCAATCTTGCAGTCTGACTCCTTGCCTGCTGGGTCCAGGCTGAGGCACCCAATTGCCTTTACCTAATGGTGTCCAATTTGGCAGCTGACAGCGTTTCAAACGGTGTGGTATGCATCCTCAGTGGGGTGCCTGGGTGACGCATGCCCATGCCTGCAACACAGGCTGCTGTCAAGTAACACCTGCTGCAAGCAGTTTGAGCTCAAGTCACCAGGTTCTGCAATATTGGCTCAGTCCGCATGCGCATACCGGTATATGTGCAGCGTTGCAGATGCTAGCAATACACGATTGTCTTGCAAGTCACACCTATACGTGGCAAGTACTGGTTGTAAGCTTGATCAGTTTCTGTCATTTCAATGCCGTGCATTGACAGCACGCGCATGACGATCATTCTATGACACCCATTGCAGGCACTCAAGCATTGTGTATTCAGCCACTCTACTATGGCTGGACCAGATTTGCAACTCCGCAGTCTGGCTAGCTAAAGACAGTGCATTGCTGCGTGCTCTTCACACAGTCAAGACACGCATCTGCATTAAGATTGCTGTGCATGAGACCCCGCGAGGCTTTCATGTTACATATGTCTTGCATGTACTCAGTCTTCAGTAGCACCTCGCTGACGGGTCATTGACAGCGCATGCGTCGAGCTGTTTGGCATGAACATTTCAAGGGCAGCGAGACACCAACCGAATGTGCAAAGCTGCCAAAACTAAGCTAGGGGTACCATTGACTGTCTACCCTGCTCAAGTTTGTCTGCATCACAACATTTGTGTCCCATGTCTGAATCACTACATTTGTATTCCATGTCTGAATCACAACACTTGTATCCCATGTATGAATCACAACATTTGTATCCCATGTCTAAATCACAACATTTATATCCCATGTCTGAATCACAACATTTGCATCCCATCTAAGTCTTCTCATTACCAGTCATACGAATTATTACGCAGCGGGTCAGCCTCATCAAACCAATCGGATCTGAAACTTATGTGGCTGGATAGCAGATCACAATTGCCATCTATGGAGCACTCGATATCAGGGCGAAGCCTGGCCAAGCGATACAACAAAATGGCAAAAGCAGAGGCCGAGTCTTGATTGTCTCTTTCACATGCAAAGTTGAGCTCCCTCAGGCTTTCAACATGCAACAAACCCAATATGCCTAGATCAAAACAGACTAAACCAGCTATATCCAAACGCTGCAGACATTGCATACAACCCCACCTCATACACAGTGAAAGGCCTGGATTGTCCTCCTCACCATACAAGCCATTTATTTTCAGCTCACAGAGCTGGGATAGGTGACTTAGACTATCAAGATCAATTTCATCATCACCCAAAACGGTTAAGCTGAGTCTTGTCAGTGTTGTCAGCTGAAAAAGCCAATCATAGTCCATCATTCCTTCTGTGATTGCGCCACACCCAATCATCACTTCAAGTCTGTCTAGACATTGAAAGTACTCGTGAAAGTCTTCATGAATGTAGGAACCAACATTGGCGTTCTGGTAGACTGGTCTGTCCTCAACATCAATGCCTGTGACTGCGCACTCATACAGTATGAGCTTTTGCAAAGATGAGCAAGCAAAAAGACCATATTGTCCAAAGTCCTCTACAACACTGGCCCGAATCTCAAGGTGAACTAAGCTGCTCAAGAAGGCGCAGCTGCCAGAAAACGTGCAATTGCAGTTCATCATGGTCAGTGTTCGCAAGCTAGGTGCCAGACGTAGATCGCTAAACGTAGCAGAAGTTAGGGTAAGCGTGTTTAGTTGTTGCAACAATCTCAAAGATTGCAAATGTAATGGTCGTTTTCTGCTGCCACCATTCATTGCACATGTCCGCAAATGTTGCAGTGCGCCCAACTCATGCAAGCTGTCGACATCCTTGGGCACCGAGACGTGTATACAAAGCAGGCTCTCTGCAATTCTTGCAACAGTCTTCAAGCAATGGCTCGCCACCTTTGCCTCTGTGTCTGTCAAAGCGAACAGCTGGAGACTTGCTGCGTGAGCTGCCGCCCAAGCGTTGAAACCTGCTAAACTACTTTGTCGGACGTGGTGTAGATATAGGCTGTCTGGCATATCTGTATGTCGCTCGAAAGCCTGCCGGAAGCGCTTGCAAACCAAAGGCAGCTGGAAGAACATCTTCTGGCTTCTGTACCGGCTGTAAAATTCGCCATAGTGTCGCCAACTACCTACAGCCTGCTCTTCCGCCTGAGTGCGATCGTACAAGTTGCTCAGTTGTGCGAACACGATTGCCCACAGCTCCGGTGGAAGATCACACCTCATTGCCATGGGCAGTGGATAGTCAGCTAAAGTCTTGACTTTCTTGCTACAACACGCGAAAGTTGCAGGTCAGACTGAAGTGGCGGTCTGCAAAAGTCACTTCAAGGTTTTGAAATCGTGCTTGGTCTCGGAGCGCATGCGCTCTTGCAATGCTAGTTGCGCAAGTCACTTCCAAGCTGCGCTGTCATATGTAATCGGGCGTAGCTCATTCGCGACTCTTTATTAGGTACAAACAGCCAGAGCCTCCAGAGAGACTGTGCGACTTGTATGCTTGCACCTGCCGGCGCCGAAGGCCCGCGTTTCCTGATCATGTTCACGAGCGGACAGCAGCTCCTGTATTGGAAGTTATCTTGATCATCTCCGCAGTGACGGGCGTGCCGGCCTGCCATCATCACGATCCTTGCGTGTGACTGCACCGCTGCATGGTCATCCACAGTGTCGATGTCGCTCGGAAGGGCTGTAGAAGGCGAGATTGGGCCAGCACAGATCGATAATAGCGACGTCGTCTTGCAAAATCTGACAGCTTGCAACGCACCCATCACAATTTCTAGCACAACAGGCAGCATCCCTCGCATTAACAGCCAGCAGCTGACAGACAGTGACACCGACCCCGGCAAGTATGCGGTGCTTCGAGTTGAATGCATTGAGGGGAAGACATTGAAGGTTTGGAGCTTGTCTGTTTTCTTGCAAGACAAATCTCATGTTCGAGACTCTGTACATCCGTGAGACATGATGCCGCCACGTCTGCATGCAGATCTACCTCATACTGCGGTTCTTGCTTGAGTCCCCATGTCAAGGCGTCTGGATTGCCGCGTTTGTTATCACTGCCAGAGGACGCTGGCTACAGACGCTCTACGACCCAGCTCTGCTGACAAACTCCTTGGTGTTGGCAGCAATATGTGGACCAATCTTGCTGGTCTCATCAGCGTCCTTCATGCAAGCAATTTTTGCTGCAACAAGGGCCAGGCAGATCTGGTGAACAGCTAGTCTATCTGCGCGCAAAGCCTTTGAAGACTGCACACATGACAACGGGTGTTGCTGTGTGCAACTTTGCAGGTCAAGACGCCGCAGACGGCTTGTCACTCTCCAAAACCTGCAGTTGTTTCTCATGGTGAGCATCATCAATTGCTGTGATGACTTGCTGAGCAGACAATTTGCCTCATGCATTTGCTTCCATGATCTCATGCTGCATAATTTTGGTCGCAACAACAAAAGACCAGCTTGGTACAACATCTTGTGATGACGATCTGCATATAAGCAGAGATGGCACAGATACGTAGAAGCAGCTTGCATGGCAAAACGTCTGCATTGAGCTGTGCTGCCCTTCGGTGACATAACTTTGTCCATGCTGCAGGTGATCAGCAATCTTTTTCTGGCATTGTCATCTGGATTTGCTAGACGGCATGCCCAGTGCCGACTCTACAACCACTTTTGTGCCTGGTGTGACTTTGTGATCTGGACTGGGCTGGTTGGGGTGAGTCCCCAACCCCCTGATCTGTACAAGCGATGTTATCAAGACCACATGTGCATAGAACATGCCACATCAGTCAGCAAAACGGGCGCTGAACCTGATGCTGAGCGCATGTTGGTAAATGATTGCACACTGATGTCTCATGGGTTTTGATTGCTTGCTTGCCACTTCAGCTATTCTCAATCAGACAGACAACCAAGTCTGATGCCCATTGCAAAGTGCCTCTCGCCAATGGAGTGATTGCACACTGATGTTGAACAGGTGTTGCTTGCTTGCTTGCTTGCTTGCTTGCTTGCTTGCTTGCTTGCTTGCTTGCTTGCTTGCCGCATGAACTACATTGCACAAGACAGACGACTGAGTCTGATGCTCAGTACAAGCTGCCTGCTGATGGTGGACTGATTGTATGATGATGTCTAATGGGCTCTGTCTGCGAGCTCTGACAGGGCAATTTGTCTCTACTCTCACCAAGACACACAACTGAGTCTGATGATCAGTGCAAGTTGCCTCTTAATGGTGGATTGATTGTAAAGTGATGCCGCATGTGTTTGCTTGCAGCCTCTGACCAGTGCAACTTGTCTTGACTGTTGACAAAATAGACATCTGAGGTTGATGCTCAGTGCAAGTTGCCTCTCGATGGTGGAGCAATCCCATACTGATGTCTTGTCTTGTGGGTTCTGTTTGCAGGCTCTGACGGTGCAATTTGTGTTGACGCATGATGCGTGTGCCTGGACTGATGGCAATGGAAAACCAGTCAGGCTGTCTTTGATGCAGCGTAAGCCATTGATGTGAGGCACAACAGTCCATATTGCTCACAGCATAACAACTATCACATTGACCGATGGATGACAGCTCCAACAAAGGTGCTAGGTGTGTGTGTCTCGCTGGGCTGACTTGTCCTGAGTGCTGAACATGACGCCACGCACTGTCAAGCAGGGTGCGTCTTGCGCAGGTGCCTTGCTGGTTTAGTCTTTGCGGTCTACTTTGCCCATGATGCACAGAAGGCTTGAGGGTTTGCGAAGTCATCCTTAGGACTGTTGTCTGCCCAGGATCTGTTGTGTGTAGAAAGTCTGTGCGATCTCTCATTGCAGAGCTCACGACAAGGTATTTGCAGCTCAGCACAATGGTTAGGCCAACTTATGTGCAGCTTGTACAGTCCTCAATGTGTCTGCCTGGAGGTCTGACAATGTGTCAGGACTTGACTGACTTGAACAGGATTCAGTAGGCCAATGGTCGCGACCAAGCACATAGGGTCCAATGCAATTTGCCCTGCCTGTTAGCAACTTTACATGAGCGAGCCTCTCGCCATGCAGGATGGGTTAAGCCTGAAGCACAGCAGCGCCATGCGTTGGTGCTTGATGCATCTTGGCTCGTTCATCTGCCTAAGCTGTTACTCTGGCAAGTTCCTTGTACCTATGCCACTTGCTTCTATGCGGCTTGATTGCCATCCACATCTTGAGTTTGGCTGATGCCACAAATTTCACCAGTGCTTGTGGTTTTGCATGCTTATGGCAGCATGATGGAGCACCTTCAGGCTTGACCTTCACACGCCCATGCCTTCCCATGCCTGCTTTGAGGGGAAGAAGCAACAGTCCCAATGTTTTGACAGGTTGCAACACTTCATTCCATTTTGGGCGCCTGCTCAGATTGCAAAATCGTAATTGTGTGGGACATCACACTTGCTGCCCACTGACATTGACATTTCAAACATACGGCATGCAAGCTGTTGCTATGCAGGCTGTTCATACAGATTAGCCTTATCATGCAGATGGTAGATTCCTATTCAGGTGTGCTTTCTCTTCAATACTGCCTGTCAGAACCAGCAGCTATTTTGTTGAGTGAGCTGCTTGTTCCTTTTGTGTGACTCTGTTTCCAGTACTGGACCACACTCTTATTTTCAGTCATCGACCCTTGCAAGTACTTGCAATTTGCGTATTGGTGCTAGCGCTTTCCATATTTGATGCTACAGTGATTCACTCTCTCAAATGCCACATAGTGACATTTGTATTGCGTATCAATTTAGTATTTTGTATTCCGTATCAAGTTGCATGTAGGATCCACTCATATGTCTTGTGTCAAAAAGCACTTGTCATGCAGGCCAGCCATATCTTCAAGCGGACTGCAAAGACGCCAACACATTAGTCTGCACTCAAACATCAGTGTACCATGCTGCTACCGAGATGCGCATCCTTTTTCTGCTTGTCCTTTCTTGTCAATTTCTCTTGTTGTTGTTCGGAACACTTGTCACGCAGGGCGGGCATATCTTCAGGTGGACTGCAACCAAGTCAATATGTTCACCTGCGCTCAAACATCAGTATACCATTCTGCAACCCAGATGCGCATTGCCGGCTTGACTGTCCAACAGTTCTGGATGGCTCTGACGGTTGTGCGTGGCAGGCGAGATGTGCAAGCAGTGCCTTACCATATTGGCAGGTACAGCACTTCCACATGATTTAGGCCACATGTGAAGGTAACATGCTCTTCCACTTGTGTTTTGGCCCCTTGAGTTCTGCATTGTTTGGCAGGTGATAGTACTCCTGTCTGATTTCAGGCCACACTGCACATGGAGCGTGCCTTGACACTTGTGTGTCTTCAGCTCCTTGAGTCCTGCACATTCTGGGCTTTTGCAATATAAGCTGTCTGCCATGTCTGCAGATAGACAGCAAGTTCTCCCGCAAACAACAGCTGACTCCAGCTCATGAGGTGCTGATACTTTAGGCTTCCTTCTGCTGACCTAGTTGCTGTGGGTTGGTCAGTACAGTCCCAGCGCTTATGGTTATGCGCCTGTTAAAATCTGCATATGGGGCTAGTGCTGACCACAGCCAGTCTTTTCCACACACTATGCAGAGTGCTCATGCGGCTGAACATTAGCGGGGACACATGTTTGAATCATGGTTGTGAAATAGTTGCTAACAGCTGGTCTTTTCCTCAGGCTAGGAAGAGTGCTCATGCGGCTATGCAGGGACATGGCCCCAAAACATGGTGTTGAATAGTTGTCAGTGCCATCTTGCAAACAGTGCTAGTACTGCAGCAGCTGGTGTGTTCTGCAGGCTGGGCAGGGTGCTCATGCTTCTGTACATCAGCAGGGACATGGGCCCAGACAGTGGTCATTAAGGAGTGTTCAATGCCATCTTGCAGATAGTATCAGTGCTGACAACACCTAGTGTCTCTGGCAGGCTAGGCAGAGTGCTCATGCGCCTGCGCATCAGCAGGGACATGGGCCCAATCATGGCGGAGTTGGGCTGCTGCTGTCACCTTCTGTGCATCTGTCAGAACTTGCAAAAGATACCATTGCTGACAGCAGCTGGCATTACCTACAGGCTAGGCAGAGTGTTGATGCGCCTGCGTATCAGCAGGGACATGGGCCTGAACCATGGCGGCTTGCTAGGAGTGGGGCTGCTGCTGTCAACAGCGCTGGCTCATGCCCCCTGCTCCAGCTGTGCTCAGAGCTGGCTTCTGCTGGCTAGCAACCTGCAGGCAACCACCATGGTTGTGCTGGCTGCCTTCCTCTTCAAGCCTGTCAAGCCTTCCAAAGCATCAGGCCTAGTCATGCAGGTACTTCTTGGTCTCAATGCCAGGTATCAAGATCATCTCTTTATTTATGTCCTCTGATGTACGTGCAAGAGATGTAAGGCCTTTACTGGTGACTTTAGGGAAGCTGAGGCCGGCTAGAAGGACCGTTTACAAGGTTTATCATGACGTATATCTGGCTGTCTTCTTGTGCAGCTTGTGAAGGTTTCTGGAGCATCAAGCAAAGTTGTGCAAGTGCGCTTTGTTATCTTTGCCAAATGGACTAGAGTATAGGTCTTAGGCCTTCTCATTCTACAACAAGCACTTTGTTCTGATCACCTGTTCTCGTTGTGATGTCATGAGCAAGCTGGCCTGGCGAGACAAAACTTCAGCGGCACAACTCTAGCAAGTATGCTTGGCAACCTAATGATGATGATCACTGCCAGCCACTCTGCAGGTCACGGATGGAGCCAAACACAACTATCACATACTCTATAGAGTGTAATGATGCTCATGACTGTTACTGCACCCTGCAGGTCTGGTTGCAGTACTTTGCATGGACAGAGAGGAGCCTAAGCACCCGTGTTGAGCAGCGCAACGAGTTGGGCAGCCTGCAGGACAGATCTGCCCTAGCGGAAATGCCTATGTTCTGCTTTGAGACAGCTGTCAAACTTTTGTACTGGTGTGGGCTTGTGTATGAGCTTGATGAGGTACCTGCCACTACGGTCAATGGCTGTTAACTTTTTGTACCGGTCTGGGCTTGTATACGAGCTTCACACTATAGCTCCAAGCAGTTGTCTTATGACAGCGTGTGTATAGACGCATCACTGCTGCTCACTGCGTATGCCTGTTGTCACCTTCAGTAAGATGTCGTGCGTGAAGGAATGAGCGCCCAATTGGATAATAAGATGGATGGACGTCATGAGCAGGGCAGAGCCAACCTTAGGCTATCTCAGGAGGTGGCAATGTCACTGCCTAGCAAGTGTAACAGATAGGTGAACGAGGAACAACTGATTGCGCGAATTATTGAGTACTTGAATGGCATGTGCAGGGCAGAGCTAACTCCAGGCTATCTCAGGAGATGGCTATGTCGCTGTACGGCCTTCAACATCTTCAACTGCTAAGAGACACCCTGACTGGCACCAAATGCTTGGTAGCCTGGGGCTCAAACCATCTTGTGATCACCTTTCGAGGCACAGCAAACATGAAAAATGCGGCGCATGACACCAAGGTCAGTCAGCACTGGCCCAAACCACCTTTTCACAACCTTTTGGAGTATATCAAACATGCACAATGCGACGCATTGATACCAAAATTAGTCACATTGGTGTCAAACGCAGTTGCTGGTCTGTGTTGGTGTCCAACAAGAGGATGCTGTTTGCATTGTGTTTGCGCTGGATGCCACAGTTGTTTCAGAGTATGTATCTCTGACAAGGAGTCTCAGGGGAAGCCCTGTGCTGCAGTGGGTGACCATCAAGCTGCAAGGCAGCTTTGTCTGTAAAGTTCTACAGTCCCTATGAATCCCACATGTGAAACGCCCCAGTCTTCAGGCATGTGGGCTGTCCACATCTTGGATGTTTCACTGAACAATAAACATGATGCTACCAATTTCGGTTTTGTGACCTTATACCATTGCAGCTGCAGAGGGCTAGCCACACAAACAAAGTTGGCCTGTAAAAGCCTTGCCTGCCTGCTGGTCGTTGCCTTCTATAGATGAGGGCCCTAGCTGTAGCTGCATGTGGCGCACGTACCTAGCACCTTTGCTGCAACATGTCATGTGTTGTTATAATAAGATACTATTGCCTGCTGCAGGCCTGGTTGCTACCTCTTGTAGATGAGGCCCCTGGCCAAAGTCACATGTGGCAAACACACCTAGCACCTTTGCTGCAATGTGTAATCCCCTTATTGAGACAAGGGAGCTTTTCTGGTGCAGGCCTGGTTGCTACCACTTGTAGATGAGGGCCCCAGCAGTGGCTGCATGTGGCACAGGGGCCCTGCAGTACATGCTGGTTTCAGAGCCAGTTGGCATGCTGGCCTGAAGACCAGTGTCATGAGTCTCATTACTGAAGCAGTCTGCAGCAGTGCAGAACAGGCGTCCAAGATGAACGTATACCTTGCTGGTACGCTGTATGTCTTGCTGATATGCTGCTTTTGCATGCTTGGCATGTGCATGGCAAGAGCTTGTACACCGTTGTCATGAATCTCATCACCAAAGCAGTCTGCAGCAGTGCATGACAGGCATCCCAGATCATAAGACCCTTGCTGGTACGCCATTCCTGCTACTTTGGGCCTGTTCTTATGCTTTCTCATGGGAATCAGCATGTGAGCACCAGGAAACGGCAATGAGGCATTCACCCAGGCATTCATTGCATCCAGTGGTTGCCTGCATCAGTGCAGGGCACTCTCTTGGCAGTGCAATGGCAATAGCCGTTCCAGGCATTGCTGACCTGTTCCCCTGGCAGGTTCTGCCAAAATTCACAACAGATGTCGAAGATCTTGCAACAAGGCCTTCACCAATCCTGTTGAGCATTGCATTCACTGTCTGCCTGCATCGGTGCATGACAATATCTTGGCGGCACAGCGGCAATTATAGCTGCTCTGGATATCACTGACATGTTTCCCTGGGAGACTCTGCAAGTAGACACCACAAGAGCTGTCACAACTAGCAACAAGGCTTTCGCTAAGCCTTTCAGCATTGCATGCAGTGTCTGCCTGCATTGGTGCAGGGGTGCAGGACACTCTCTTGTCTGCGCAATGGCAATCATAGCCGCTTCTGACCTGTTCCCTTGGCGCATTCTGGATTGCATTCCAAGTTGGCATAACTCGCTGCAGGACACTCTCTTGGTGGCGCAATGGCAGTCATAGCCGCTCTGGACATTGCTGACCTGTTCCCCTGGCAGACTCTGCAAGTGTACACTATGGGAGCTCCAAGACCTGGCAACAAGGCCTTCACCAAGGCATGCAATGCAAGGGTTCCCAGCATCTGGAACATCATCAACGAAGCGGTGCGCTCCTGTCCAAGACAAGCGCTTCCAGCTTTCAGCAATGTGCATCTGCATCAAGGTTTGAAATGCTAGGGTTCCTAGCATCTTTAATATCATCAATGAAGCGGTACGCACCTGTACAACAAGGCTTTTAGCAATGTGCTTTTGCATCCGTACTTGCTGACTCCAGTACATACTTGTGATGCACAGGGTTTGCACAGCATGATTGTTTGGGAGTGCTTCACTTGTGTTGTCGATTGCCTGGATCTGATGGCCAGATAGTCACTGTCACTGTGTGAACCATGCAATCAGCCTTAGTGGTTGGCAAAAGCATGTAAAGCGCGTCTTGTTTTTCAGGATCCAATCCCAATGGTTGCCAAGTTTGGTGCTCTGTATTCACGCCCTGGTCACCGTGTTCTGGTCAGTCCCAGGGGAGACTTGCTGGTGCGCCCCTCTCCTCTGGATCTCAAGCTCAACAAAGGAGGTGTGCCCACCACTGCTAAGCCTTTCAGCCAATGGCAATGACTCCATGTGACCGCCATTGTGTCAATCAGGCTGTTCTGCCACCAGCTTGTTTTTGCATAGCTGTGCTTTCGTCACAGGCTGCTTGTTGTCAAAGACAAACAAGTGGATAGTTGTTGACACTTACGTGCATGCATTTGACTGCATCTGTATGTGTCTTGCCTCTTCCGTTCACAGCCTGTTTTGCAAGCACAGTTACTGAATGAATGAGGCAATGTTGTTGAAGGCAGTAGAGTGGACAGGCACAAGCTAACAGCCTACACGCGCTCCTTAGAAGAGGTGATCACGGTGCAGCTGAGCCAGCCGAAATTTGAAAATGGGCTGCAAGGTGTGTTGGAGCTGGCAGAAAGCATTGATCTGTCAAGTACCCTGCTGACTGCGGATCTGGTTGTTGGAACTCCTACACATATAGCAGCAGCAGCGGCAAACACTCCGCTGTCAGTTGAGGCATCAATCATTTGATGCTGTGGCCGGCATGCTCAATATAACTCAATGCATGACAGTGGATCTGGTTGTCGAAACTTCTACACATATGGCGGCAGCAGCAGCAGCAGCAAACAGTCCGCTGTCAATTGAGGCATCCATCATTTGATGCAGCAGGCATGTGAAGCACAACTGAATTCATGACAGTGTTGCCTGGTCTGATGGGGTTCCAGCACTTCTGATAGCAGCAGCAGCGGCAGCAGCAGCAAAAAGTTCACTGTCAGTTGAGGCATCAACTATTTGATGCTGCGGTAGGCATGTTCAGCAAACCTAAATATGACAATATTGCCTAGCTTGGCGGACTCCGACACATACAGCAGCAGCAGCAGCAGCAAGCACTCCGCTGTCAACAGGGGCAACAATCATTTGATGCTGTAGCAGGCATGTTCAGCTTGACCACAATCATGACAGCCTTGCCCAGCATGCCATGTTCCTTCCTCCTTTTCCCTGCTCCAGAATCTACTCATGAATTCTCTAGCAAGAATTGTGTGACTTTGTCAGGCCCAGTGCGCCTGGATTTGTGACTGTACTGCATAGCTTGGCAGCTGCATGCCACTGCTAATTCTATCTTTCTTTTGCTGCTAGCAGGCTCGATTTGCTCACGAAGTCTGTAGAGAGAGGGATACTATCTGTAGTAGAGATTACACTCTTTGGTCAGCCAACAAGTCTGGTTGCGTGTGTCAAAATCCAGTCAAATGTTGAGGCAATGAGGGAAATAATCGAACCCTGCATACGATTTGTTTGACCAAAACTGGATCTTACGGTGTCATTTGCAGGCGTGAGAAGAGAAGCACACTTTCGAGTGCTGAATTCTTGCTACTTATCACAATGGTCTCGGAGCGGATGGGTTACACTCTTCTTCATCACCCGGAGCTCTTCCTCTTCAGGGATCAACACAAACTTTACAGCAGTTGCCGTTGACGAACGGGGCGTGCCCTATCTGCCGGTTTCACTACACATCGCACGCGCGATCTGACGCAACAGAGTGACTTCGTTCGAGGCAGTCAGATTGTCTGTGCGGTCGACGACAGCCCGCTGCGAGTGATCTGAACTCGTCAAGCACAGTACCCTACTTTTGCGACTTGCTTTCGTGATTTGAGCGATCGGATCTCAAGACGTTGTTTCAGGTGCAACATGTCGACCTACACATGCGTCGCATGCCTAGCACGCTGCAGCATCTCAGAAAGTCTTTGTGCGTCTGACGCAGCCACGCAGACTTGGCTCAGTGCGATCTTGCTGCCTTTGTAGCGTTTCAGTCGGCTAACAGCGGACACACTGCTCCATTTCCATCGATCGTATACGCAAATCGACACACCTGAGTCAGCTTGCTTTGCAGGTTGACAGGCCCCGCTGCCTGCCATGTCGTCCTCTGAGTCAGCCTCTGGCGTTGCTGCGTCCCTGAAGGCTGATAAGGCCAACAGAGAATCTCTTGCCAAGAGGAAGTCTGCCGTCAAAGCGGACTTGGAAAGAGTCACAGCAGAGCTCGCAGATGTTGAGCAAATGAAGGCGGAAGCAGAAGACCTAGAAGATGAAGACCTTCTTGCTGAAATGCTTGCTGAAGAGCAAAGGCTGCAGGTGACTTGGTTACCATCATCCCCTTCCTCCATGCTGGTACTACATGCATGCATGTGATTTTGCAGTTTGATCAATGCATGGGGACATGCTGCAACAGCAAGCTCATGTGCTTGCTTGTTCACGCAACTTAGGCTGCAAAACACTGGCTTTTGTCCAAAAGCCTCTGATCATCCCTCATCATCCATTCATGCATGTGCTTTACCTTGTGTGATGCATGCATGAGGACATGCTGCAAACCTGTGTTCATGTGTCGGCCTTTCTGCACAGGAACTCAGGGCTCCTCTCATTACGCTGATCGTGCATCCATGCATGTCGTCTTGCAGCGCAATCTGTATGTTCAGACATGCTGCAAAGTTTCTCACGTGCCTGCCTGCATCCAAAGAAATTCACGCAATAGTACATGACAGAGCTTGCAAGCATACGAGCACCTCTGACCATTCTGACCATACATCAACGCATGCAGTTTCCCAGCTTCATCTACACCTGCAAACATGCTGCAGAGATTCTCTCACACAACAATCTGATTGCACAGGAGCTCAAGCTGCAGTACACGACAGAGTTTGCTGGCATCCAAGAACTTGCAATGATCCTAGTCATACGTCTACGCATGCGTTGCCTCAGCTTGATCGATGCATCAAGACATGCTCCAAATTTATGCCCATTCGTTTGCCTGCTTGTACAGGAATTGAGGCTCCAGTACACAACAGAGCTTGCTAGCATTCAAGAACAGAGCCAGGCTGCAGCTCAGGCGCTCAGGCAGCGCCTTCGCCGCCTCACTGGCGACCGCGCTCTCAGCGTCAGTGGCAAAAGCACCTCTAGTGAAAGCAGCCAACTTGCTTCAGTCCCATCTGCTGACCTCACTTCAGCTGCAGCAGCAGCACTAGAGCCATCAGCACCAGGAACAGTCCCACACGCTGGAATTACAGCATCAGCAGCAAAGGTGGATTCATCAGCACCAGCAACAGCAACAGTCCCATATGCTGGGACCACAGCACAAGCAGCATCAGCAGCATTCCCATCTGCTGGATCAACAGCCCAAGCAGCCCAAGGCGCACCAGGCGGCGCATCCTATGGCTCTGCATTGACATCAGCAGCGTCTCCATCATCAGTAGTCAGAGCAGCATCCACAGCTGGGCACAGCAACAGTGGCCTGTACTCAGGAACCACACACGTGGCTCAGCCGACTATCCAGCCGACTTTGTCAAACCTGCCATTGTCAGCATCTTGGGGGGTGTCAGAGCCTGTTCAGATGTCCATGCCATCACAAGCATCTCAGCAGTCTTATATGCAGCCTGAAGACAGCGCACAGTCACAGCGCTCCTACGAGCAGCCTCAAAACGCTGATGTTAACAGTTCCAACGCACCTCAGTCAGACTATCACAGCCAGAGTTACGCGCCTGGTGGTTCTTCAATCACTTCTACAGTATCGCAGTTTGGTGTGAGTCAACCACAGGGATCAATCACTGACACTAGGCATGCAGGCTTCGGCACTTCTGACCAGGACAGTGCTTTCTCCAATGCAAGATCGCTGATTCCTGAAGGCTACTCACCCACCTCTGGACAGACACAGCAAAGTGGGCAAAGCGCATTCAGGGCTGTGACAGATTCCAACAAGCCGCCCAGGCCAGCTTCGAACTTCTCAGGGCAGCAGGGCATTGCCAAAACAGGCACAGCTGGTGGCCCTGCTCTAGGAGACCGCCTTAGCAGCAAAGCCTCTATGGTGTCACAAGGCTCAGGTTACGTGGCTGACTCAGACTCAAACTCAGACGTCCAGGTTGAGCCTCAGAGACCTCCTCTGAACTCTGAGTTCTCACTGTCTACACCTGACACAGCAGTTGCTGACAAATCTGCAGCTGGTGAGTCATTCTCAGCTGCCAAAGCACCTGTTGCAGCAGCTTCCATTGCTGACAAGGGTGCAGCTGGTGAGTCATCCGCAGCTGCCAAGGAAGCTGAGCAGGAAGCTGGGACTGGAACCCCTCCATCTTTATTGGAGAAGGTGGGCCAAAGTGTGTGGGGTGCTGTTGAAGCAATCACTGGTCAACCACACAGTCACCAGGGTACAGCAGGAGGCGCTGACACCACATCTAAAGAGGCTGGAACTGCTGGAGAGCTGCCAACTGAGTCCTCAAGCAGCAAAACTGACAAGCTACACGGTCAGTCGAGATGCAATTTCCATCTCAATGTATTTTGGCATGTGAACAGGTCACAGTGACTGCCGCAAACACTGATATGCCAGTGAGCATTGCTTGCCAACACCAGACTTTACTGCACATGTTGCAAAGATATGCGTGCCATGGTGACCTGCTGATACAGTATTTGCAGTCATCAGACATAGTCAAGACTGCAGTGCAAGGCCAACTTTGCACATGTTTAGTTCAACTCAAAGGTCAAAGTGACATTCAATGGTACTCTGCATACAGGTGACACAGGAGCAAGCGAGGTTGCAGAGCTGACTCAGTCAGACTCAGGTTACGAGGCCGGTGAAGAGGGGCCAGTTCAGGCAGGGCCAGAGGGCACTACCCCGCACAGCTTCACTTCAGAGCAGCCATCTTCAGCCACTCTCAACACTCATCCTCACTACCCTTCTTCAGGCATTGCCTACAGTCAGCCCCGAGTGACTCAACCCCAACCCCAGCATGCTGACTTCTCAAACTCAGCTTCTGAGCCAGCTGCACAGCATGACTACTCGAGAGCTGCGGAGAAGCAGTCACCAGGGCCTCTGCACGTGAGCACGGACGGTGGCAGCAGCAAGCGAGGCATCAGTGGAGTATATGATGATCAGCCAGGATCAGCTTCCAAGAGACCCAAGGGGGATTCAGCCTTTGCCAGGTTGATCAATACCTTTGACAGTCCCAGATCAGGTACATCACTGATTATGTGGGCTTCAACTCATAGGTTCTCCTGATGTGGCAACGTCTGCGACATAAGGCCGGCGCCAGGGTCATGCACATGTCAACATCCACACAAGATGAAATAGATCTGGCGCGGGCTGATGGTGTGGGCTGCATTGTATGTGGTCATCTTGCATGTCTATGCCTTCATTGGAAATCAATAAACAAGGGCTTTGTAAAGCTAGATCAGAGATGCTAATGTGAAGTCAACTTTGAGCTACTTGCGTCCTCCACGACTGTCTGTCTTGATCCTGGTGATGCTCAAGCTTGCTCCCATTTGAATTGTGTGTGTTTGATAATAGTCACCTCATCAGTCAGTTTGGTGCTCATTGTGCATTTGTAAACATTTGATTGATGTCTGTACATGGTACAGATCGCTGAGATGCAGCGTTTTCTTGCAGAGCCTTTGTCACCTTCTGGGCAGAGCAGGGGTTTAGAATCCCCCTCAAAGAGGTTCTTCACAGAAGGCACCTCCAGGGACCCTCAGGGCGGTTTCACTCAGGGCTCTGGCCCCTCCCAGGGCAGGGCTGCTGCAGGCAGCCCCTTCTCCTCCAGCTTCCGGCCAGCTCCAGCTGAGTCCCTTGGTTCCGGAGCCCTAGCTGAGGACACCACTCCTCCACCATCTATTCAAGCATCTCAGGGCAGCGTCGAAAGCAACAGGGACTTGAATCTGGGTAGTGTTGGAAGCATTGGCAACCAGTCTGAACTCAACCATGAGCTCAACTCAGCGAGTCAGACTCAGGGGCTCTCAGCTGCTTTGCCTGTTTCAGCTGCCAATCTGGCACAGACAGGTGTCAGCACAGCAGGCGTTACGGGCCACAGCACAGCAGATTTGAATGAGGCCAGCACAGCAGGGGTGACAGGTCACAGCACAGCGGGTTTGAACGAGCTCAGCACAGCAGGCGTGACAGGTCACGGCACAGCAGGCCTGACAGGTCGCAGCACAGCAGGTTTGACTGAGCCTAGCACAGCAGGCGTGACAGGCAGCATCATTACAGATGCTGTCACTTTGGGTGTACCAGTTGTGGCTGCTCCAATGTCAAGCCTACCCCCCTCAGCCAGCTGGGGCCGACCCCCTTCACCCCCCCAGGTTGGGGAGGTCACCAGGCAAGAGACCGGGTCATTTGGTGCATTTGACTCAACACCAGAGCAGGACTTTGTATCTCAGACAGTCCCTTACATCTCCAGCAGGCAGGACACTGGTTCACATGGTGCGTTTGACTCGACACCAGAGCAGGGCTTTGAATTCCAGACTGCCCCATACAGTGGCAGCAGTGCCTTGCAAGGCCCTGCACTGATTGAGCCAGAAGGCTTTGGCAATGGGGCTTTCAGCAGCACAGGCAGTGCAAATGAACACAACATCACAGGCAGAGGTGCTTCAGCCACAGAGCAAGCAGGAGCTGACTCAAAGCTCCACAAGAGAGGTGCAGCATCAGCAGCAGCAGTTCCTGAGTACGACTTGGGTGCACCCAGTGGACACACTACACCAACCCCCGCCACAGCTGACAGGCTCTCTGACTATGACAATGCCCCTGACAGTTACACTGCACAGACCACTGCTCTTGACAGTCACACAACACAGGCTGATGCTCCTGCTCAGAGCACGTCAGGCTTTGGGTCAAGTAGCTATGGTGCCAAGGACACACCATCAGAAGGGACTCTTCCTCTTGGCAGCACTGTGAGTAGTCAGGAGCAGCCGCAGTTGGGTGGTGGTACAGATGTCTATGATAGATCTGTTCAGCCAGTGCACAGCGCAGCTGCTGCTGGTGCTACTTCACAGGGCAATGGGCAGAGGCAAGAGCCAGTGCAAAGCAGGCAGGCGCAGTTTGATGATGTTGATGATGCCTTTGCTCAATTCAGTCCCTTTGGGCACAAGGCCAGGCAACAGGCAAATCCCTTTGGGCAGCAGACCCGAGCTAAAGGGCTGCAGAGTGAATTTGAAGGGCAGCAGGGGATCTCTGAAAGGCAGCAGGGGGCCTTTGAAGGGCAGCAGGGGGTGTCTGAAAGGCAGGAACTGCCTTTTGGTACAGGCACTGAAGGGGCAACACATGCCAAGGAGGCAGCTGGCCAGAATGCTGCACAGACTGATAAGGCCATTGCCTCCGCTGAGACCCCAAGTGTTGTGCCAGCCAGGACTGAGGTAGCACCTCCCAACTTGCTTTACTATGTTGTGTTGGATGTTCATTGAACTATGGACAAATTGTGTCGTCTGAAAACATTGGCCTGTTACAACCGTGGTTTCTGAAACTTCTGGAAGAGTCTTGTCACCTTCTCACTAAATTGATCATACAGAGCTTTACGGTCCTGCACTTTTGCCATCATACTACCATCCTGGTCTGTAGTTGCTGGCTTGTCTGGTGGTGCTGATGGCAGTGCTCATCACTGTTATCGCAATCAGCTCTGTCAGCACCATTGTTGTTGCACTGCCTGCCTGCAACTGATTTGGGCACACAAAAACCATGTTGTTTCTCATGTTGCTATCCTACTCGTGATTTGAGCTTTCTTGAGAACTTGATCAATGTTTATGATTGCCGTGCAGGAGCAGGTGACGCCCACCTCAGTGACAGGCACTTTTGCTGAGCAGACCCCTTTCGAGTCCAGCAGGCCACCACATGTGTCTACTCCGAGGCTGGACTCACAGCAGAGCTTTGGGGCTGGTAGCTACAATGGTGGGCCATCCTCCCAGTTGTCATCTCAATTGCGCTGTTTGTTAGCACTTGATTGTCAGACCTGATATTAGCAGTCTCTGCAGTTGACTTTGGATCTTCACTCAGCATGTGAGCATGATGTCAGCTGTCTGCAAGACCTAGCAGATTGTCATGCATGCATTTTGCACAGAGCTTGAAGGCGTTGATGTCTCAGGAATCATGCCTCTATAGCTTTGACTGCAGCTGCTTTGTCTTTGCATTCAATGCCTGACTCATTTGCAGACATGAGTCCTAGGAGTGGTTTGGGGTCCCCCCGCCGCCGCCCTCCTCCAACCCCTGTCAGTCAGGACCCCGCCCCTGTCACCCGCACCATTTCTAGCCTCTCAGCCTCTTCCCTCCAAGGCCCCCAAGAACCCCTTCAGCCTCTGCCTACTGACACCTCTCCCACAAGGCAGCCCCATTCAACATCTGCTTTTCAGCCACCCCTTTCTTTGCCTACGGGGCCCTCTGCCAAAGGGCAGCCCCCTTCACCACCTGCCTTTCAAAGCCCCCTTTCACAGCCAGAGTCTGTTTCACAGCAGGCTGCCTCCACTGCTGCAGATCTGCCGAATGGTGCAGGCCACCTGTCCTCTGCCAACATTGCACCTGAGAGTCAAGCCACAAGGACTGGTGCAGCAGACACACAGGCACCAGCCAGTAGCAGAGGTGTTTCAGGGGTTGCTTCTCAAGCAGGCCAGAAGGATGTCAACTCAGCAGCAGCTCCACTAGCAACAGCAAGAGGGCAAAGTGACAGTGCCTTTAGCAAGGCCACTGCTGGTCCAAGCTTCAGCACAGACCTTGGCCAGGTGAGCCTGAAGCGACAAGCTTCATTTGTCTGTGTGCAAATTGTTGCCATGCAGAATTGCTTTGTCTTAGGTTGCATGCTCCGGGCATGCTTTGCACACTTGCACTTCTGGGCTGGCACATTGACTTCTGACTCCTTTGAGCTAAGTCAAGAGGCTCAAGTCAGTAGCTGATGATGGCTTGTCATTTTGATGGGCTTTTGGTGTGTACTGCACTGCAGCACTCGATTGCTGTTGCTTACAACCTTCATGCCCGCACTGCAAGGCTGATGTCAGGCTGCAGCTGCATCTTGTGGCAAGATCTAATCTGCATGCATTATTACACACTGCTGCACAGTTGCTGGGCGTGCTGACACAAAATTTGCTTCTGCAGGCAAGCCCTGTGGGCAAACCACATCTGCCTCTGTCCAGCTGGACCAGCTTCGAGGACCCCGGACCGCTACCGCCTATGCCGCCTCCCAACCCCGACGACGACCCCGCCGACGACGACTTCTGGGCGCAGCCCAAGGCAGCATCCGCGAAGCCTGCCACCGCTGAGATTGCCAAGCCCGCTGCGGGCAGCACTGCCACCACCTCGTCCGCCGCTACTGCTGAGGCAGCACTGGCGACTCAGCTCGAGAAGCAGCAGACGAACGATCCTTGGGCTGTTGAGCCACCAGCAGAAGTGAAGCAAGCAGAGCAGGAGCTGCTGACTGCCAACTTGGCTGGGCTTGGAATTGGTGGAGATGCTGCATGGGGCAACAGCTTTGGGCCTGACATGGGCAAGCCAATGTCATCTGAGCCAGAGGCACTCCAGACTGCTCAGACACCTGCTGTGACAGCTAGCCAGGCACCTACAACTCAAGGTGTGACTCAAGATTGCCAGCAAGGCGTTGCAACCTGGAATCACACATTACGAACATGACATGCGTTTGTGGAGGCTGAATCAGTCCTCCAACTTGCATTGTCACAGACTCACAGCTTGCTGTACTGTTGCCCATCCAACGGCTGTTCTGCTCAGCTTATTGTGCCAGATCCTGAGCTGGTCAGCCCTTCTTGCTTGACTGGGCCTGTTCACAATGCACTCTTGACATGTCAAACATGTAATGCTTCCGCATTGCCTCTGCAGAAGCTGCTCCAATCAAGAGTCAGGCAAAGAGCCAAGCAGAGACCTCAGCCTCTCAGCCGTCCTGGATGTCACTGGCCAGCTCCAGCAACCCATTTGCACAGTTCTCCTTTGGCGGCCCAACCACAGAGCCCAATCCCTGGGCCACCTCAGCTCAACCCGAGACTGCCCCCCCTACTGCCTCCCTGCAGCCCCCTTCCATGGGTCAGCCCATGTCAGCTGTTGCTGCTAGTGCTGCTCCTACTTCGCAAGCTTCAGCACAGCAGTACCCATCACAGCAACAGCAGGCACCACAACAGCAGCAACAGCAGCAGCAATCACAGCAGGCAGGGCTTGGAGGCTGGGATGCATTCAGTCAGCCAACAGGAGCTGTGGCTTACCCTGCTGTTGACAACAGCCGCCATCCTGATGTGGTGAACAAGTCCGCCCAGCTGCCAGCAGGTGCAAAGCAACTGCCAGAGCAGCAGCAATACCCCAGCCCCCCTAATGGGCCAGGGGATCAGCAGGGCGCTCAGGGCAAGGATCCATTTGGTGGGTCTGACTGGGCTGCCTTTGGGGGTTCAGGGCAGACGCGCCCACCTGGCCACCAACAGCCTGCAGGGGGTGACTTGTGGTCTGCCTTTGCTGCTCAGCCACCAAACCAGCAAGCACCACAGCAGCAGCAGCCACAGCAGTCACAGCAGCAGCCACGTGCTGCGATAATTGACTCTTGGGCTTCCTTTGATGCGCCTTCTGAGCAGTCAGGCCTAGGCGCACCTGTGGCCAGTCAACAGACCAGTCACGGCATCTCCAACATGAACTCACAAGACTCTTGGAGCGCCTTTGATCCCAACAACAACGCTGGTGCAAGGTCCCGCGCAGGTGCAGGCGCTGGTCTGCCACCCAGCTCCTCTTCTTCACAGCGTCCACAAGGAGTGGGCTCAGCTGGGGGATATGTCGGGGGTTATGACATGGCACAACCCACCTCACCTGACAGGAAGGGGTCCATTGAGGAGATTCCAGTGCAGGAGTTGGGAATTGATCCATCACTGACAATCACAGCAACCCCCAAAGCTGGCACCCAAAGACCCCCTAGCCAGTTTGACTACCCCCAGCAGGGCGGTGCACAGTCTCAGGGGTATGATCAACCCCTTCAGAAACCCAAGAGGGGTAGCTCAAGCCAGTTTGGGTCTGTTTTCAGCCCAGGCTCAGCCAACAGCGTCAGTAAGCTGACCAACATGTTCAAGAAGGACAAGAAAGGTCAAGCAGCATCACCTGAGTCGCAGTACAATGGTCAAGGGGGTCCTGAAGCCCTGCCCCCCAGCTCAGCCCAGGGGGGCTCATATGGGGCACCCCCTGGTGCAGCGCCAGGGCAAGGGGCTGGGGCCAGTCTCGGTCTGCCCCCAACCCCTAGGGGGCGGAGGGCTCCACCCCCACCAGCACCCCAGCCAGTGTCTGAGGTTGACTCATGGAGGCCTCAGACTACTGAGGAGAGGCAGCAATGCATGGATGCATACGATGCCAAGGTCAGCCTTCTGCATGTATTGTTGTTATTTGCATCAGCTACAGCTTTCACCTTTCTCCTGAGGCTGCGCTAGCAATGCAGCAATCCTCCGTTTCTCATGCTACATCTTGGCAACACAGCTGACTGCATAAGCAGAGAGCTTTTGACTTGTTGTGCATTGTGAATGCATTAATGCAACTCACAACAGATAGGCTGAGCACACAAGGCAAGATCGCTGTGCATGTTTGACCAAACAAGCTGTTCGACCAAACAAGCAGCTTCAGCATGGGTCACTGCTGTTTTAGCAGCTTTGCAAATGGTAGATGCATGTCCACCTTCTTCATACAATTGTACTTGGTACAGGGCTATGGGCGGCTGGGAGGGTTGTCAGAGGTGGATGCTAGGGCTTTGTGGACACGCCAGAACATGCCCCCAGACTCCTTTGTCCAGGTAAGACTGGCTTTATTATTCAAGCACTCAAGCCCCTCCGCCACCAAGCACATGCTGCACTTGTAGCTGGAAAGGCGTGAAGTTTCAGCTCTGATGAAACAGCAACTCGACTTTTCAGACGCATGCGCATATTAGCTATGCAAGAATGCAAAACAGGCTTCAGTAACGTCAGTGCTTCATAGCTGCGACCACGTGCCCCACCATTCCAGCAATTTATGTAATCTCACAATGAGTCTTAGTCTCCCACACTTGTGCTGTAAATAAATAATAATAATAACAATTATAAACAATAAATAAAAAATAAATCAAAAATAAATATAAATAGCACAATAGCACAGTATTGCCGAACAGCAGTCTTGTGTGGCGCAAGATCCTCCGCCATCTAGCTGCAGCAGCTCATCGCTTTTGGAAGCCTTTATGTCAAATCTATACATTCAGCAAAATGCTTCTAGATAACTCACACATTTCTGTTTTCCTCTAATGATGGCATCGCTGCAGGTGTTTGCACTCAGTGACATGGACAGCAACAAGTTACTGAGCAAGCCAGAGTTCTGCCTCTTCATGTACCTCATGCATGCGCTGCGCAACTTTGGCGGCAGCTTCCGCCTGCCTAACCAGATCACACCCAACCAGGCTGCCAGGATCTTGGGACTGGAGCAACTCATCCGCCCCAACACTAGCGCCCCGCCTGCAGGTTAGCCTTTTTGCCATTGTTGCTTTCGCTGTCACCCTCATTGTGACTATCCTCAAATTTATAAGGAATTTGTTGACATCATTAGTGTCGTCAAAATCATCAGCATCATCAAAATTGTCCGCATTGCCAAGAGTGTAGAATTTGAAATGGAACTGGAGCTAGAGCAAATCATCCGCCCCAGCACGGGCGGCTCCCTCGCAGATCAGTCTCTCTGTCGTCATAACTGGTATCGTCATTGTGACCGTTGTTGTCATTGTGACTGTCGCTGCCATTATTGTTGTCCTCAGACTCAACAGAATTTCATTCAAATGAGAGTTGTTTGCATCATTGAGCTCATGAAGAGTGAGTTCAAATTGGGTCTGAAGCCACTCATCCGCCCCAGCACAGGCGCTCCCCCGCAGGTCAGCCTTTTTCTATTGGTGCATATCTGGGTCCAACTCTATTCTTCAGACATGGGTCACACAGCTTTATTACCTGTGCTCAAATATACTTTGTGTCATTGCGATAATGATCATTGATCATTGTCGTCCGTCCCAGCCGCTGCAGCCCCCTGCAGGAAGGCCTCTTCCTGTTCCTCTTCGTCATTTTGCTTCCTCGTCATCACCTTCACAGAAAGACAAGAAAAGCTCGTACCATCAGGCCTTTATTACAAAGTCTCTGTCAGCAGGAGCAGCCCAGGACATCATCATGAAGTGCTTGGTGATGAAAGTACATGGCTCTGTCAGGTGTATGCAAAAGCAATGAATGCCCTCCAAATGGTCTTGTTACAAATGAAAACAAAGCCTGTGTACTCTTTCAGATATCCGTTTGGCACTGGTAGTTCCCCTCCTGACTGCCAAAAAGGTACTGCCACGAGGGCTTCAGGAGGTGAATTAGCAGTGCCAAAAGGCTATCTCAAGAGTACTCAAGAGTCTATGTTTTTGTTTGTACAAAACGTTTGGCTGCCTGCAAGCAGTTGCTGGCATCATGTGTTCTCTCTTACAGCCCTCACCGCAATGCCTTTCAGGCCGTCAGGATGTGAATTATCAGTGCCAAAAGGCTGCGTGAAGATCACTTTGTCTTTATTCTTGGTTGTACAAACCTTTTAGTTGCCTGCAAGAAGTTGCTGGCGTCAGGGTTTTCTCAACAGCCCCCATGGCGATGACTTTTGGGCTGTGAGGAGGTGAACTATCAGTGCCAGAAGGCTATCTGAGAGTGTACTCGGTCTTTGCTCTTGTTTGTACAAAGCTTTTGGTTGCCTGCAAGCAGCTGCTTTTGTCATGTCACGTCTTGATGGCCCTTGTTGCAATGCCTTCTGGGCTGTCAGGATGTAAACTATCAGTGCCAGAAGGCTATCTGAAAGAGTGATCAAACTTGGTTGATGTATGTAAGCACCTTTTGGTTGCCTGCAAGCAGTTGCTGTCGTCATGTCACGTCTCGATGGCCCTTGTTGCAATGCCTTCTGGGCTGTCAGGATGTGAACTATCAGTGCCAGAAGGCTATCTGAAAGAGTAATCAAACTTGGTTTTTGTATGTAAGCACCTTTGGTTGCCTGCAAGCAGTTGCTGACGTCATGTCTCAGCCATCTGCCTCTTCATCTTTAGCAGTCCTTGCAGTGCTCATGTCTACTAGAATGTGACTGTTCAACTGCAGCAGAACAGAAATTTGCATCCTGTCTGCGTACGCCACCAATTCCAATACCTGACCTTTGTCTTTTTGGCAGACTGCTCCATTGCAAAGGGCAGCAGCTGCAGCAGAGCTGTGGAGCAGTTTGCCAAGAAGGTACAGGTCTGGTGTTGGCCTTGATGGTTTATGCTGACAGGCTCGAGAAATCTGCCCTGTAACAGTGTCCCATCCACACTTTTGTGAGCATATACACTTTCAAGCCTGTTCAGCCTCCTGTGTTCAACTGCAGTCTCAATGAAACATAGCCAACCTGTATGCCTTTGATAAACCAGATGAAGCTTGGCAAGTTCCTCTTGTGGCGTCATACCCTCAAAACAGGGCTGTTGCTTATTGGCAATTTTGGAAAAACAAGACAAACCCACAAGACAACATACAACAAAAAAATCTGCTGCTGCCATGCAGTGTGCTTGGTGTCAATCAATTCCTGACTATACGCGGTGCTCAACAGACAGTGCCACTGCACCTTCTCTGCTACTACAACTTCCTTGTCTTCAGCAACTCTGTCTGTGTACAGTGAGTGCCCAGCAGTCAAGGCTGCAGTCCTGCTGCAGCCAGCAGGACCCTCAGCAAGACTCGCAGCAGCAGTCATCCTGATCAACATCCTACTGCAATGCAGTGGGTACCACAAGTTGCTTGTGGTCAGCAATTCTGTCTGTATGCAATGCCCAGCAGTCAAGGCTACGGCTCTGCTGCAGCCAGCACAAGCCTGCAGGGACTGCTGCAAACTCCCTCGGCAGTGACCCCAGCAGAAGTGACAATGGCTTACATGCTACAGCACTGCAGTGTGCTGCACAAGTTGCTTGTGCTAAGCAATTTTCTTTGTCTGCAGTGCCCAGCAGCCAAGACTAAAACCCCGCCACACCTGCCACAAGAAATGGGAGCCTGCAGGGAGCCCAGCAGTGACCCCAGCAGCAGTACCAACATTGTATATGCCACTGCAACCGTCTTGTTAAAAGCAGCCTTGACAGTATGCAATGTGATCCATGAGTTGCTTTTGCTAAGCCATCTTGACTGTATGCAGTCTCAAGCAGCCAAGGCTACAACCCCGCTACACCTGCCACAAGCAACGGCAGCCTCCAGGGACCCCAGCAATACCCCCAGCAATACCCCCAGCAGCAGTTTGAGGGTGGGCAGGGACCCCAGCAGTACCCCCAGCAGCAGTTTGGGGGCGGGCAGGACTGGCAGACAACAGGAGGGCTGAGCCCTAGCCAGCAGCAGGCTGTTCAGGAGCTCACTGCCCTAGGCTTCGATGCTCGCCAGTCACAGGTCTGTCTTACCTGCTGCTCACATCATACAACAAGTCATGACTGCTGTCAGCCTTGGATCTTGTCAGTCACAGGTCTGCTTATTTCAGACTGCATGCAGTTGTGTACATGCTAACCTGTGGCACAGAAGCTGGCTGCCCTAGCCTTGAGTGCGTGCTGCTCCTAGTACATCAACGAAACATGGAGTGCCATACTAGGACTGACTTTTGATTAACAAGGCGCCTGTTAGGAAGCCTAATGGCATAGATATTTCTTGCTAGCAGGCTATTCGCTTGGCGAAATGCAGCAGTCCAGGCACGGCTTTTATGCACCTTTATAGCCAAGCAGAGCAAAGCTTTGTTTGATGTTGATCCTCTTTAATAGCCAGGGTGAGTCAAGACGCTATCAATATGGCTGCAGGAGGCTCTGGAAGCGCACACTTGGAACAAGAACGCAGCGGCCAACTGGCTGCTGCAGGGCGGCTCTGCTCAGCCCCAGGGCCCTGCCCTGCGCCGCTCCACCACTGACAGAACATCCTATGCTCCCTCCGTAGGTTCAGGTAAGCTCGAATTGCATCTGCTTCTTCTTCCTGCAATTTGCCAATGCATAGCGCTGCCAGCTTCTCTCTCTCATTCTTTCATCATGCTGATTCCCAAGGTTTCTGCTGGAGATGTGGGGCTTCATTCTGTATTTGGCAAAGAGTCTGGCACCTTGCATGCAAATGCTGACTGCATGTACAGTGGTGTGTAAAATGGCAATAGTTTTTGAGTGATTGTATCCTTGGTGCTATGCTCATTCTGAAGAAAGTTACCTTCTTCAGGTGGCAGCGGAGGTTTTGGCAGTCAGAGCCTGAGGGGGTCAGGGGGAAGTGGGGTGGGGCGCCTCAGCCACACCCGCAGCGGTAGCGCAGCCAGCACTGCTGAATGGGGCTCAGGCAACTGGTCCCCTACCAGTCAAAGTGAGCAAGCCCAAATTCCTGCTCGCAAGTGTATTTTACGCGTTCTGCTACCCTTATTGACCTTGATGGCTCCCCTCATGCTGCCTTGTGGCGCAAACATGTTGTCTATCTCACTTTACAATCCGTGTTGAATTTGTTTGTGATTGCTCTTCCTTCTACTCCTGAGCTGACTCTTGACTCTGGTTGAGACCTTGCTTGGCCTCAATGTAATGTACCGTGTGCACAGGTGGGTACAGTCAGCCAGGGAGTGCGCGCACAACTGGTGACTCAGTGGCCTCTCCCCGCTTTGGAACCCCCAACGGCACCCCAAGAAGTGGCGCAGGCCGTGTGCCTGTCCAAGGTGAAGCCTGTGATATCATACCTGTAGAGTTGCACCTGCCTGACCTGTACCCTTGGCCTACGTCACCTCATGCACTTTTCATCCGCCTGGTATCAGTATGACAATGCACAGACTGACATTGGTCTTGCCTTGGCACGCCCGGCAGCACCTCAGAATGTGGCGCAGGCCATGTGCCTGTTCACGATACAGCGCAAACATCTTCCTGATCATTCCCTGCCATACCAGGTAGTCATGTGTGCCTGCAAATGTTCACTCTGTCAGTCAGCAATCCTGTCACACTGTGTAGTCATCTTGTCTTGCGCATGTGGCAATGCTAACCTATGCCTGAATACCCGCAAGGCCAAGAAGGATTACAAGGGCATCATGGAAAAGCCCTTCTTCACTCTGTCACTCAAGTATGCCTTTCCAGTTGAATCCTGATCCTCTTCTTCTGCTTCTCCAGGCAATGCACACCTCAGCTTGACCATTCGCAAGGCCAAGATGGATTACAAGGGCATCATGGAGAAGCCCTTCTTCACTCTGTCAGTCAGGACCAGAGGAGGTTCCCTGTTGGAGCAATCCCAGGACACTCCACCTGGCGTCTTTTCCAATGGTGTGATGATGTCAGACCAGACGCTGGTCCTCACTACACCCATTTCTGAATTCCCTCAAGGTCAGGCTCAGCACTGCATTTTTCACCTTATGTTGACACTCAACTGTGGGACAATCATAGCCAATGCTTATATTTGCTGTGATGTCAACAGGTCAAACTTCCATTTTTGCTGCAACTTGTGCATGCAGCTCCAAAGCCGCCTTTCTTGCGCTGTCATGCTACAGGTGCAGTTGGCATGCTGATAAAGTCTGATTGCCCACATGCTACAGAGAGTGGTTGGCCAATTCTGTGCAGATTGCAGCCACGAGACGACCTTCAGCTGTTTGTGCATTATTGCTGCATCCAGACAGTGTTCAACAGCCTCAGCTGTGGCAGCAGCCTTTTGTTGCTGCCTTTTTGTTGCGTTTACAGTCCCTACACTACTGTATTTGACTCGCTTTTCTGTCTGCAGGTTCTGTTCTCTTCTTTGAACTGAAGCACTGGAAGCCAAAGGAGAAGAAGTTCAGTCTGCGGGGATGGGCTCTGGTAGCAGTCAGCAGCCTGGTGGATTACTCAGGCAGTGTGCCACAGCTGCAGACAGGCACCATGAAGCTGTCCCTACTGCAGAAGCCTGTTGACTTGGCTCTCAGCAGAAAGCACAAGCGGCTCAGTCCTGAAGGCTTTGACCTGGAAGTCAATGTCAACCTTGCATCATTTTAGTGTGAGATGTTGAGCACATGAGGTTTGTGTATGACAGCTTTGGGGGTTTAGTCAGTTGGCTTGGGCTTTTGAGCAGAAGAGGGCGTTCGTGTTTCAGCACTTGATGGTGAAGGTCTGGGTACCATCCTTGGATTTGTCTGTTTTTGCAAAACACAGCACAGCTCATAACAGTGACACGGTTTGATGGTCTTTGTGATATCTGCTTGATTGTGGCAATGTGGCGATATCATGCTGCATTGCTGATTCTTGTCGTTGCTGCATAGTTTTGCGTTGAATGCCTCTGCCACACGGTGCCAACTGCTGCTTTCCTGTCTACATTTAGTTACCATCTGTGTGGATAATTCGTTTCCCAGCTCTTTGACCAATGCAACAGTTGTGCATGAGTGTCTGCAGAATGCGGCGTTTGGTGACTTGCTTCATTGGTGATAATTGTGTTGTCAGTCAGCTTTCTTGTTGAACGCATTATTGGCTTAGCTTTGTGAAACGCTGTCGTCCTTGCTCGAGACCAAGCTTGCCAGCCTGTCCACATGCTGCTGCCAGGAAGTGGGTTCATAAGACAAGCTTTTGCATACAGATGCATTGTCATCGCAGATTGGTTTTTGCTGTTGATGTTTGCAATGCAACGTGTTGGCGTGGACAAGCTTGGTGAAATTGTTCTGACAGTGCCTTGCATATGCATACAACGTGTCATTGACATCAGCAAGCATAATGATTGTGCTGCCATGATAACCAATTTTCAATCGCACATGCTATGGAGAACAGGTAGACAACGACCAGTTTGTCAAAAGCAATCACAATCATCATCTGGCAGCGTGCACACGACTCACAAGGTTTTTGCACAAAGGCCAGATGGTAGCTTGCAAACAGACTGGGAACAGCAGATATGCGCTTGTCGTCGCCAATGCATGACTTGAGTGACTCATGTCTTTCAACACTGATGCTGTCAGATGACGCAATATGTGTCTGCTCTATCATGCAACTTCTCTTTACAGCTCAGTAATTTTCACACATCTGATATGTAAAATCAAAAGGGCACAGATTTAAGCTGCTAACAACCTTATGCAGCACCTTCTGTAGTGTACAAAAGAAGGAGGGGTTGAATGTCTCAAGACATCAAGAAGCAAATTGAATGACTGAACCCAGCAGGCACTTAGGCTAAACAAACCCAGCATCAAATCAGCTCTATCATCCAAGTCTTCATCATCAGAAACCAAATCCAAAAAAATCAGTATCCTCAATCAGCAAGCAATTTGCATAACAAATTTCATCTGCAGTACTATGAACATCAACAATCTGGCATAATCCCAAGGTAAATGTTGCACACTATTGCAGTCTAGCCTAAACCGTCTATTCAGTAATATGCTGTCATACATTGCGTCATCAAAGCTCTCTGCAAGAGGCACATCAAAAAATGTGATACAATTTGACCAGTGCTACAGTTGAACAAAGATGGATAAGCAACAGAGCCATCATCGGAATATAGTACAAAGACATTTGCTTGATTATTGGAACTTTATCTTGCTGGGCTGTGCAAGCCAGCCATATAATCAGCAACAGCAACAGTAGAAAGAATACTCTGTGTCTTGTGACGGGACTTCACAAGGTAGGGGACTGTCAAGGTCTGGACCAGCATTCAGCTTGACCCAGAGTGTCCAGACCTTTGCATGACAAAGTGGTGCCTAGCCCTGCAATCAGACACTGACAAAGTTGCCAATGCGCTCTGCGTGAACAGTTGATCAGGACTCTGCTGTAACGTCAGCAGATTGCCTTACCTTGCAGTCAGCTGCACCTCTTTGCCAGTTCACCTCTATATAAAAGGAAAAATTGAGGGTTCTCATGCTCTAGCTGCTTCCACACTGCACGAAAGGCAACATCGATTCTGATGAAGCAGCAGGAAGCTGATCTCGAAGCTGTGTACTGTCACCGCTCATCAGCGGCAAGGAAGCTTGCAAACGTACAGGAACAGCAGTTGACCGAATCATCTGTGTGCATCTGCTGGGAAACTTACCAATATGGACGACGCTAGGAGGAAAGCCGATCTGCTGCAGGGCACATGTGGTCTCCTCGAGGGTAAACATGCGCACAAGGCAGTGCTCTATGTAATACTGGATCTGCAGGCGACGACACATCTCTGAGCGATTGTGAGAATTGCACGCAACTTGGCCACGGAACGCAAGTGCGCAGCAAGCCCGTACCTGCTGTACTAGCTGTAGTGTGTTGGTCTTCTGAGCTTGGTCGGAATGGTTTGAAGTGGACTGAGGGCAGGTCACAGATGGCCATGCCATGACAATCGCAAGGTTTGCAAGAACAACGCACGAGAGCCTCGCGCCCCAAAAGCAGCCTTGACAGGAGGCAAAGGAGCTTTGCTTGTCGAGCAAGGAACGAGTCACAAAAGGGGTGAAAGAATGGACTGGCTCGTTAATATACAAAGCTTATCTTGCGCAACCTTGGGGCGCAAACCCGAAGTTTGCGTCACCGTTGCAGATCAGAGCGTGGATTCGATGCCAGTGTCCTACAAAGCGCAAAAGGTCACCGAATGCCTTATCCTAATTTGAAACCCTTTTGATGGCCAGTCAGCTGCTAATGGCATCAATTTGGCGCGGTGAAACGGTCAACAAAAGGCAACAAAAAAGCATGCCTTGGCAATGCAGCCAAAGGTACATTGCCTGGTAGGCTTAGCAACACGTTGTGGCGTTGTACATCTGACATCAGGGAAATGATGGCAGATGTACAACGCAACGAGCTGGCGTGTGTTTGAGCACATGCCAATCTGCCTAGCTGTAGAGTGCCTGACTCATGATGATCATCGAGTCAAATCTCAGTCTGCTTCCTACAAGCTATGAGAGCCATGTGCAGAGGCAATCTGTGCAGGCATGACTAGGTAGCCGATGAAGTCCTATGCTAGCAGCAAATCACGACATTTGCCGCAAACTTGTGCTTATCAGCGCATAGCATTTCAAAAACTGTGTTGCAGCGTGTTGAAGATTACCGACATCATGCGTTCAATAAGTGCATAACAGCAAAGCGCAAGGCATGAAAATTGCCACATCATGATCAATCAACTTGAAAATCCAACATATGTACACAAGCAGTGCTTGTTGAAAGCAATGAGTTTGCTGTCGTCAGGTGGCGCCTTGCTCAGCTGCGATTCAGTTGATATCTGCCAGCCGCAAATTCTGGGTTCAAAGTTGAAAAGGGTTGTAGGAGCCTCGGAGGTGGCTCTGGCTGTGTTGCAAAAGACACAGTAGTCGAGATTTCCTCCTGCACGTGCAGATTTTGTGAGTACACAAAATTTTTGGTGCGGCCCAAAGGTTGGAACAGTAACAACAGTGACTCACCGCAAGGCTTGACCAGTCTCTGTCATCAGTCCATGTTTTCTTGGCTGGATGGTACTGCTGTCTGTTTGGCTGTGCAACCTGTAACAATGCCAACACAGGGTTGCTCACAACTTCTGTGATGATGATCTGATACAAGTGCACAGCAAGAAATTATACAAAGCTCAAGATGGGTCAAAAAAGGGTGCAAACAATTTGTGCACAACTGATCCAGGCCAAATCTGGAATATGCAACACAGAGTGCTGCTAATATCACATGATGCCAGCTGCTGTTTATTTGTGGTGAGCAAAGAGGCTTTCCTGAGCTGTGTGTGCAGACATCACCCAGCACAGCTCAAGATACACAAATGCTCTTGCCTATCCTGACCCATCAAGTGTATGCTCAGGTGCTTGCAAATTTGGTCATGTTTTCAGACGTCAATTTGCCAACTTTGCTTGACCACAGCGACAGTGTCTTCCGCATGCACTCTGCACAGTACGTCACGATACATACAGAAATTGAATGCAAGTGAAATCACCTTAGGGTGCTTGTGAAGGATGTTTGGCTTGATAGTCCTTTGTGTCAGTAGCTTGCTCAATTGAGCCTCAAGCACAGCAATCTTTGTGTCCTTCTCCTGAACAACCTTTGCATGCTCTCCTTGATGCAGAGTAATAACAGCGTCCTTCATGTCTATAGTATGCTGGATCTTGACTTCACAGTCAGCAATGGAACTTTTCTGAGACGCAATGGTCTGCTGCAATTGAACCTCCTTGTCAGCAAAATCTGTCTTCAGAGATTCGATTTCCCTGTTGTACGCATCAGCCGTGTCCTGGTGCTGGCCTTGCACTTCGTCCACCTTCTTGCGCATTGCGTTCATCTCTGAAACTGCCTCCTCACAATTGTGCTTGTAGAACAGTGACTCCTTGTTCACTTTGGCAAAATCCTTCAGACTTCTCTGCAGATACAGCATTTCATGGGTGAGCATAAAGCCATTGAACAGGAACCCCTAGCAAACTCTGGTGTCCTTGTAAAATTTTGCTTAGGGCTGTCAAAAAGCATGTCAGGTTTGCTGCAATGCCGCAAAACGCTTACTATGCAGCATACAAGCAAGCGAGCTGGCAACAACAGCACAAGCCAACACGCTCAAATGACAGCTCAAGTCAGAAGACACACTCTGGAGCAATATACCATCCAGTAAAGCTGAAACGCGCATCACAGCCCCTCTATATGTGACTGACTGCATGGGCAGGAGCTGTTTGCTTACTTTGATGACATTCTCGTACGTGGCGTTCCGCACAACTTGCTGGTCGATCAACTGCTGAAGAAAAGCTTGGCTGTCCTTCAGCTTTGCCTGCAGCAGCACAATACAAACACTTCAGTCGTTGGCAAAAGCTGACCTGTGTAATCCAGCAGCATAGTTGGTCTTAGGCATAGCAATCTGAGGAAATAACGAGGTTGTCTTAGGGACTTAGGGCAAATGGCTCTTCTTCAGCAAAATAATGAGGTTGTCTGAGGCAACGTGGCTCTTCTTCAGCAGTTAATGAGGTTGTCTGAGGCAACAGGGCTCTTCTTCAGCAAATGGGGTTGAGACTTACCTGGTATTTGGCTTCCATATCTAGCATGGCTGGGCTGGTCAGCATGTCCAAATTCACTCCAGCATGCCTCACGCAATCCATGCTGCCTCTGCCACCCTTCATCCCAATATTAGGCTGCAGAGAACAAGATATGGTGGCCTGATGGATTCAACAGCAATTCAACAGCAGCACACAGTAGCCTCAATTTGCAAATTCTTTTGGCATGATTGCACACCCAGCACAAGATGGTGCTAACAGTCTCAAACCAACTGCACAAACAGCACAAAATGACCATAGCATGACAACTCAAGTTCCACTGCAGAGCAACGCTAGACAGTTCGAGGGCGCGCTGCTGTGTTGGAAAGTGTCTGCGCAAAGCGCATTGGGCTGTGCAGGTGTCATGCATGCATTGACACATGGCCACATTCCAGTAGCAGTAGCATGTGGTCAAGGCAACAGATCAATGCAATGACCCTGCCCCAAGTGGTGCAGGTACGGTTGCTGACTGTAGATCTGGCACATGCACAGAAAGGCCACCTCGTTAGGCAGAGCCATGACAGCCTGAGTGCAGCACCTGACTGTTTTCTGCAGCAATTGACATAGGTCGTCCTTGCATGGCAGCACAGGAGTCCTTCTGCACATCCCTCAAGCTTGCCAGCTTATCCTGCTCAGCCTCACAGGGTAGAGCAGTCTCTGACTTGGCACCATTGATGGGGTTGGGCAATGGCAAAGCCTGCACAGCAGAAGTACACTCAGATTTGCAACAGTACAGTAACTTCTCTTTGTAAGGACACTTGATGTAAGGACATCTTCAATGTAAGGACAAGGCAACTGGGAACCAATCACTGCATTCTGACTGCAGTGGTACCAGTGGTACATTGTAAGGACAACCCAATATATGGACATGATTGTTGGTAATCAAAGCAGTCTTATATCAAGAAATCACTGTAGTGCATTACAATGACTTGGCTGAAGCAGCAGAAGCAGAGAATTGATCTTGCTTAGAAGTGCAAATAGCACCACTGATGACACAACAGCACATCACACTGCTATTCACCACAGGGTAGCAGAGGAATTCAGTGGATAACTGGCTGGGCCTGCTCAGCCTGTCTAGCACAAGTAATGAAGGAGTGAATGAATGAGTGAGCAGTGAATCGCTGCAGACCGTTTGTGTTGGGTGCAGAAGCTTGTCATGAACATGAGAGCTCTATGTGACAGTACTTGCCTTTGTCTTTTGTAGCAGTGTTCGCTCCATGTGAAACAACCTCTTGATGCAGGTCCTGACCTTGTTCTGCAAGAACACGACACAACAATGAACACAGCAGCAGCAGCAGCAGCAGCAGGCTTTGCTAAAGGAATGAGCAAGTGGAGCATCGCAAAGCCCTGCCAACAGCCGCTTGATCAGCCACACAGGCAAGAAGCCCAGATTGTGTGCTTGGCATCTAAGGACTGTCATTCACCTGCTGCGCTGGCATGTCAGCTGCCTCTTTCAAAAGGACCATGGCATCTACCTGTGCCTTTTCAACAGTGCTCACAATCAGCTGCAGGCTGGCCTGCAAGCATCGACAAAGTTCCAGCTCACAGCAACTAGAAACCGGGTTCCCAAAACAAGCATTGTAAAAGCTTGTGCAAACAGTCACTTAGACTTACACACCTGCGTGAAAAACTGCACGCCACAGTACTGCTCAAGCTCCTCTGAATGTGCTCCCACCGGAGCAACTGAGTTGACTGTCCTTGGTGCCTCAGCGTTATGAGTAGCCGCACAGACCAACTTGAGAGAGAGAATGGAAGCGACAGGACGCTCAAGGTCGCACACGACTTGGTACAGGCCTTTGACCTGGCGCTTAAGCCTGAAGCCAGGTTGCTCCGTCAACTGATCAGGACACTTCTCCAGATCTTGCAGAAAACCAGCCGCAGCTTGATCCGCAACGCCCCTCATTGCAATCTACCAAACTGAACAACCAGCCCAGAAGCACAAAGGGTTGTGTCGCAAGAAGGCAAATCTGCTATGCCGTTGGAAGGTTGGTTTGAACTCTCAGGTCTTGTGTGAATCTAAAATTGACCCTGCTAGGCGACGATTGCTACAAGCAATTGAGCTGATCACTGAACTTATTTTTAAAAGCGTTGCCCAGACGCATGTAGCCACAGACCTTTGTGGGTGATGCAACACAAGTTCAAATCAGGTCACAAACATGCACCGCTGCAGAATGGCTGCGATCACAGTCTAATTTCATTGAAAGTGGTTGCTGCAGCAACTGGCTCTCACACATGCTAGTAGTTGCCTGATCAGACACACATTGCTCTTTACTGGACATGGTCTACACAAGCACCCACACGGACACAGACGCACACAGACGCAGACGCACACAGACACAGATGCAGAGACACATCCTCATCAGTACCAGACCTCTTCTGCACCACCAGCTCTATCTAGAGAAAAGCATACTACTGAAAGCGCCATCAAAGAAGCATCTATGCATACTGTCACATCAACAGATGTAGCATGTCTTGCTGAAGAGCAAAATTTGATAGTACAGTGCTACTGATCATCTGCGTCTATCAATGACTCAGAAAGGAAGGCTTCGTAGCGCCGCTCCCGTTCCTCTTCATCAGCTGTCCTGAATGCCTGACGAAGCGCGCTCATCTGACCTTCCTGAGAGACAGGAACAGTGCTGTTTTCTGGCAAAGGCTTGTTTGCATATAGGTCAGCACGGCATGCTGCCTGCAGCCAAGAGCACCCCAATGTCAGCAAAAGCAGGATCCCATACAATGTTTGCATCAATGCGCAGCATGCCTTTGTGCAAAGAGCCAGGATAAATCTGTTGAGGTCAGGCGTGTCCTTGGCATCAAACGGGTTCAGACAATGCAAGACGCAGCCAGGCAATGTGGTAGAGGTGATCCAGGTCCTGCAGCGTCAGCAGCAAACACCAGACGTTCTGATGTAGAACCTACAGTGTCACCACCATGTGCAATAAGCGCGCATACACAGCTGTAATCCTGGCAGTGACCCAAGCATGCACGTTGACTGGGCTTACAGACTAGCTGCCTGCATATTTACCTGGTCATTGAGATTGACCTTAGACTTGAACGCCTCATACGCACTTGGGTTGTACAGCATCTCCCCAGATGTATACTGCATGCTCCGCAGGGCAATCACCTTGGGTTGCAGGTTATCTGAGCCTTTATTGAAGGTCGTCAATGCACTACCTGCAGCCGCGCAGATCACAGTTTGAGCATGTTGCGCCCATGATTACATGGCTCACGAAGGCTTGACTAAGGCTGGATATCTACGCTGAAAGTATAAGGCAAGATGACAAATACAGCTCTTGAACTGCAAGAGCTCTGGGCGGGCGTCTCAGCTGCTCCATAAGCCTTGCAGACATGCATCGCATATGCAATGCACTGCATGAAAGAAGCTGCAAAGCTTGCCTGGCAGACTGACATGGCCAATTTCTGCTTTGCGGACAAATGGGCGGAGAGACGATTGGCACAGTGTACCTACATTGATGCAATGATACAGGATTGTCACGATGCAGAATTGCTGCAGATCCCCAAAGCTTCTTGCATGCAATGGAAATGCCTTTCAACCTGTCAGCTGGTGCACAAAGCTGTGGGGAATTGCCTGAATCCAGCATGCTGGCTTTGCACAGTAGATGGGCAATTGCTAGTTTACTTTCTGAAGTATCTACCCTCATGCTTTAGAAAGCAGGTTGGATCTGAGACGACAAGTGACACTCACCTGTATGATACAATGTGGCTACATCTACAAGGTGGGCGGTACGCTCAAAGTGCTCGCTGAAAAGGCGATGGGACCTCAACAGTGTGGAGGTGCGCACGCTACGGCCAGTTCTGAGCTTGCGCCACACACCCCTAGCCACTGCAAGGCCGGGGTCACAGGTCACCCCAATCACCTCTATCCTGTAAGGCTTGTGATGCTGGCATGTTTCACTGTTGGTTGGGTCAACCTCCCAATACCTGCAAAAAGAAGAATTGTCTGTACAGTGCTGAGGCTTCTCAACATCACATCACAAGCAATTGCATTGCCAGGGTCACAGATCACCCCAAACATCGCTTTTCTACAAGGCTTATGATGCTGACAGGTCTCATTGTTGTTAGGGTCAATCTCCCAACACCTGCAACAAGCAGAACTTGTTAGTGCAGTCAGAACTTGTTTGCAAGACGCTGATGTTAGGCAACATTGCAAATGGAGCCACTGCAAGGCCGGGATCACAGGTGAATGCAATCATCTCTATCCTGTAAGTCTTGTGATGCTGGCGGGTCTCAGAGTTTGTTGGGTCCACCTCCCAATACCTGCGGCATAAAGACGTTGCTTGCATAGTGCTGAGTCCGATCAAGCAGGGTCACAAGGTACCCCTATGACCTGTATTCGGTAAGGCTTGTGGTGCTGGCAGGTCTCAGGGTTTGTTGGGTCAACCTCCCAGTACCTGCAACAAGCAATACAGTCACAATTTGATTGAAGAATGATGAGGCTGGACAACAACATGAGCCAACAGGTCACCCCAACCACCTCTATCCTGTAAGGCTTGTGATGCTGGCATGTTTCACTATTGGTTGGGTCAACCTCCCAATAGCTGCCTTAGCAAGGACAAGTCACTGCAATGCTGAAGCTGAACAAGGCTACAATACAGTATGTCTCCACACCTGCTTGTCCCAATCAACAGCGTCCAGCAAGTAGACAAGCAGGAACTTAAAACTTTGACTTGATGGGAAGCTCTGCTTTGACAGCAAGTCAAGCCAGAAGTGCTAAACATGGCAATTGCATGCCTGTGGCAAATGTAAGGCTGGAAATGCAGCTTGCCTCAACCAGTATGTGCGTTTCAGCAAGGGTCTGAAGCCATGCATATGCAGGTAAAACTTGCAAGGGGCCGCACAAGATCCTGTGCACACAAGCACCTTGTCCAGCAACAGTGAAGCAATACCACCACACAGGCACAGCAGGTAGTGCGCCAGGAAATGTGGCTAAGCTGCAGTACAGCTCATGTTCTGTAGCATCAGACAGCAGCCAGACATGCATTATTGCAACGAAACTTCAAGGCTCGTGAATCAAGAGGTTGAGCGATTGGCACTCACTGCTCAGTGACATTGCCATTGTCATCTTTCTTGTAGCCAGGGCCTCGACGGTAGTTGCGCTGGTGATCCCTCACCATGGCAATGGTCTGCTCCACAAAGGGTGCCCACATCATGGTGCCGTCAAAGATCACGTCCTTCTGCCTGTTGACACAACAGAGTCCTTAGAACAGCAACAACGGGCGCCCACATTCTGGTGCCATCATGATCGGCGTCCTGATGCCTATTGATGGAACAGCACCATGAGCATGGATCCTGTGGAGCAATGGGCATGCATTGGCAATGGCCTGCTTGACAAAGGGAGCCCACATCATGGCGGAACCAAATTCTCACATCCCTCTGCCTGTTGGTACAGTGACAAATTTGACTTTCACTACATACTGAAGTCTGTGCTATATGAACAGCATGGAGGACAGGGCAGACAGACATTGTGGGCATGCGCACGTGGCTCTGATCAGCAGCCTATCAGAAGATGAGATGTGCAATGCACCCCAAGTTGTGTAATGTTACTGTTGTGTACTGTTACTCTGCCACTGTTGTGCATGCAGAGAGCACCGTTGATCAGGCAGCAACAAGACCACTTCTGGGCATTAAGCAAGGCTGGTTGTTGCAGATTGTGGCACAGACTCATAGGACACACAGCACAAGCTTTGCTGACTTGCCTGTTGATGGCGCTGACAAACAGAGCCTCAGCTTGCTTAGTGCTGTACTCATGCACATAGCTGCTCACATCTGGCTCATGCTGAAAGGAGCTCATCTTGGACAGCTGCTTGTAGATGACATCCATGCTCTTCATGGCATCAGCTTCCACAACAACTGCATCCTTGCCCACCTACACGCCAGTCAACAATCAGCACAAAAACTGTCACAATGCTTTTCTCGACCAGTTAGCGCAAGTCAATTGCGCTTGCAATGAGACAGAACATGCAATGATGTTGCTGAGTCGAATTTGCAGCATTCCAGATTGGATGTGCACCTATCCTTGGATGAGAAAACATCAAGATGCCCTGTCATTCCTGCATTGCAGAGTAGAGTGTGCAGTACCCGCAGAAGTAATATGCAGCTGTAGTCACTTGACACAACTCAGCCCCGCTGTACCTGGCTGGCAGCATGCTAGCCTACTGAGATGGTGTGCAGTGTCAACTGAGTTTGTGTCCGAAGGCAATGTACCCAGATGGCTTTGAAGCTACAGCTCACCCTGGTCCAGAACTCAGCTTGGCCAATGATTTTGCGCACAGTGGACTTGCCAGCAGCCATGCCGCCCCCCAGCAGCAGGCAGATGGGCTGGCGATTGGGGTCCAGCTTGCTCTGATCGCCCCGGCCGCCTAGCATCTTGACCAGCTCAGCCAGAGTCACCAACCTGTACATCACAGGCGCTGTGGTGTCAGCTTAGCCAACGTTGCCAGCCTATGCAGCAAAAGTCTAGAGTCTCAAATGTGGCCAACTCAGCCTTACCTTCAATGACAACCTGATGTCAATGTAGTCAGCTGGCACGCTGTCAGAGCTGAGGTGCTTTGTGCAATACACAATGTGACTCTGCATGGTGAGCCTGTGTTAATTGCCTTGCGAGGCAGTGCTGCACAAGAGCCCCATCAACTAAGATGCACTGATTGTGCAAACTGAAACAGCAGACTTGGGATGCTGCAGTGCCGTTGGCTCTTGCTGAGCCCTTGGTTTCAGCTTCAAGCAATGCTGGTTGTCGTGTCACGCATCTACAGATGCCGCAGCGCAACGTGGCAACATGGAACACTTACTCTCGCTTGCCCTTGAGCAGGTGCATGGTGATGGACTTCTCAGCGGCCTTCTGAGCCCTCTGCCAGTTTGCCTTTGCCCGCTCCTTAGCCCTGTACCGGCACTCAGGTAATTCAGTCTGATGTAAGCATTCTGTGGCAGCACTGAGGGCAAGACTATAAGGGGTACATGCTTGACACAAAACTCCCACAGGTGCATGACAGAGGATGGCCACCTGCTGCCGTGCCAACTTGGCATTATAATTTACGCAAATGCTTACACCAATTACACTCAATTGCTGCAGTTATGAAATTGACAATAGGCATGAGGATCGCAGTACACACCGCTGGCCTGCATCCTGAACGGCAACATCATGCACTCTTGTGGAGATGGCATCTGTGCATGCAATGTGGCCTGACCTGCTCTTGGGGGAAGGGCTGGGGCTGCGATGCGTTCTCAGGTACTCATCAAAGCTCCTGGTTGAATCTGAGGTATGACTGCCAAAGGACCCTATCTGCTGTGCATTCCCCAACCTAGCGCTGTACTTCTGCATGATCTGCGCCTCACTGGCAGCTCGCCTGATGCCTTTGCGTGGTGGCGAGCCTTTGCCAGGTGACCGCTGCCGCTCACTGCCCAGCAGGTGTGTGGCCCTGAGTCTAAGCATCCTTGAGCTATGCTCAGGATCACTGTTGAAGCCATCGTCCTTAGACCCTGGAGCGACATCCTGCTCAGCAGGCTGCTGTGAGCTGTCCTCCGGTTGAGCTGATTGGCGCTGCCCTTCGGGTTGCGCCTGCGGCTGCCTTTCGAGGTGCCCCATCGGCGGCCTTTCGGGCTGCCCCTGCGGCTGCCCTTCTTGCCTTTCGAGGGTGCCGTTCTGAGAGGGGCCGAGCTGCCTTTCAGAGAGGTATCGATGGGGAGGAGCATGCACAGGGGTGCTTGGCCTGGACATGGGGCTGCTTTGACTTGATGGTATCTCCTGAGACTGTGCACCCTCGAAGTCTGCTGGGAAGGTAGACCGGCGGAGGCGGCTGTTGGGGCTTGCTTGACTGGAGGTGTCACTGTCATTCCCGCTATGGCTGCTGGCTCCATGCAGGTAGTCATGGTCACGGTGCATGTAGTCATGATCAGGGAAGCTGCCAAATGCCTGCAGGTACCACATCATCAAATCAGGAAGGCCACCTCCATCAACACTACTTGGCTTCCTGGTGTCCAAAGCTGCTGTGCACATTTGATTTGAACATTACACGGCATAGCTGACTGACAACAGGTCCAGCAGCAAGCCTGACCAAGTTGGGAAATAGCCATCAGCAAAGTGCACATCTGCATGCCTACATTCTGACTGAGTGAGAAACACTTGTTGCCTTGTGCACATGATAAGCAGTGTCCTCAAAACTGAGGAGTATGCCTGGAGTGCTCATGCCCCTTAAGATTAGTCCAGCATGTGTCGGTAGCAGTCAGATGCACCTCTGTCTTCTGCTCAATAAGGCACAAAAAGTTGAGAGCTGACCGAGTGCTCAATGTCTTTGGAGGGTCTCCAGGGGCAGGCCAAGCCCTCCTTGCGCTGCAGGGGGGCGTTAGCCGTGTTCACCTCCTCCATGCGGTCCCAGTTGAAGCTCAAGTACTCATGCAATATTGCCTCAAGCTCATGCATCAAGGCGCCTTCAGCACAACCCACGCACAATCGTTAATCAGTCAGTGTGACAGCATGTAGTTCAATGCAAGCCATGAACATGGGATGGAGACCATACAATTACAAATCCCACAGCCTAAGTGAAGATTCACACTATATGTTACAGCTGCCTCTTGCCAGGTAAAGGAGCAACATCAGCAACCCTCGCATCTGGGAATGGATTGAAATTCATAGTGTGTGTGTGTGTGTAGCCAACATGCCAAATTCAGTCATGTTAAAGAGAACGACACTGCAGAGCAGCCTCTGTTTGACATTAGCTTTCCTTAAATCATGACCAATTAGCATATTTTGGCTATTGAGTGCTGCAATAGGTGCTGCTGGTGCCCAAACATACCATGTAGATGCTTGGGAGGCAGAAGCTGATGTCTAGTAGCCAATGTGTCTTTCAGCAATCGTGTGTAGTGCCCTCACATCTCACATCCTACAACTGCGCAACTGACCCCCTCTTACAGTGCGCCGTGTACAAGTCTACTCGACAATGTAGTGCTACCATTGTTTGAGAACCTGAGATAAGCAGCCTGACATTAACGGTATCCTACGTATAATTCAGAAAAGGTGCAAGGCATCAGCTACCAAGATTTTGCCTTACCTATGGTGCCCTGCAGGGTAAGGGTGTCCTTGATGGGGGCAGCAGGGGGTTTGCCCCGCACAGTGCACTTGTAAGAGGCATCGTCATCCACCTCGTGCTCCAGATCTGCCCCTGCATCTGTCCCTTGCCTGACTCCTGCACCACTACCGCTTCTCTGAGCTTGGCAATTTTGAGGATACAGGCTACATCACCTCGGTAGAGCTGAGGCGAATTTGAGGTTACAAGCTATATCAACAGCATAGAAAGTCAGCAATGCCTGCCTGCTGGCTATGGGTGCTTGACAATTAACAGACGAGTCATGACATGGCTATTCCTCATGATGTATCCAGTGTATAATGCTCTGCACCAGCTACAAGACTGCAAGCATGTGCAACCCTGCCAAGGTTCACTGTGAATGCCCACATGGTCCTTGAATTCTGACGTGATTCTGTCCAGCTTCGGGACTGAAGATAGATGGCTCGATGCTACCTTTGCTCATAGCAGAAAAAGTTGAAATCAACAATCAATGACTTGACTGTTTGGGCAAGCTTGCCCCTGAAGACGTATCACAGCACCAATGCAGGAAGATGTGTTGTCAGCACAACATTGCAGGAGATCGTCTGCACACCTGTGGGTGACAGAATAAGCCTGCTGTGTGGCCTGCAGAAACAGGGTGAGGCATACCTGTTACCTACCTCACATTTGCACAGGCACAGGTGTCAATCAACCAATTGCAGGAGAGAAGACCCACCTGAGTCAACACCTTCACACCTGCCAGTGCAGTCTGAAACAAGCACATGCTGCATCTTCTTCAGCCTGGTCGCCTTTGACAGAACCTCATTGAGCTTATAAGCTGTGATGCAGTCGCAAATGCTGGACATGTCGGCCCTCACATAGCATGCTGCTATAGTGCGCAGGCACTCGTATATCTCACCATTGTCCTGTGGTGATCAGCACATGTCAGGCATTGCACATGGTCTTGCTAGCAAAAGCCTGTGCTGCTGCAACATGCAGGTGTTCTGAAGGCAGGAACCAGGACGCTGACAACATGCCAACATGACTGTGTTATTGTAAACTAACATCCCAATGTAGAGTAAGATACGATATCATGCTTGACTTCAAGTGAGTGATCACCTCATCATCAGGTGTTGTGTCCAGGATGCGACATGCTGCATATATTGAGAATGGCAGGATCTCAGGCCTGTCAAACGGGCTGTCATCAACAACTTGGCTGCCAAAAACCTTGTGAGGCAAATCAAGCTCTGTGGGAATCTGGCTGGGTCCGTGTCTCACTGGCCAGGCTGAGTCAAGGCTCCAGTGGTGATTGTGCAAGAGTATGCTCAGCCTGCAGAACGTCACTTTGATTTACTCAAGGGGTGTATGCTGTTGTGATGTACATATCAACCTGAAAGTATATGCAGATACAAACAGAACATCTTGCAGGAGATAGGAGAACAAAGGATTGAGTGCAACGTTTCACGCCTTCATTCAGCTTGATGCGCGTTCGCATCGGATCACACGAAGTTTTGTCTGGTCCGCATATGCTTGCATACGGCTCATGCAAGGTTGACCGGGACTCGAGGTTCATCGCTTTGCCATACAGCACGGCATTGGGCTGACAAACATTGGTAAGCCATTGATTGCTTACCCCGAACAGATCTCTCCAAGTGCACCACTCACGGCGGAAACGACGATGCGCCAAAAAGCTGCAAGTGCTTGCAATGAAGATTCCGGCATCCGCCTGTAGCTTACAGATCGATGCTTTGAGAGTCTTGTTGCGCTTGCTTCACAAAGTAGCAGGCATCGCAAATCTCAAGGCTGTCATGGTGAGCTTGTAGCCGAGCGATGTCACTCGGCGAGAATGCAAACGCTGCAGGGGACTGTGCATGCATGTTGACCGTAACAACTGACCGTAACTGACTGTCTATGTAGCGGTTGTACGCTGCCAAGTTCGCTTCCTTGAACTCCGCGAGCGCGACTAACGGGACCTTGAAGCACCTTGCACTGACTGCTGTAAGCTTCCAGAGGCGAATATGCGACTGAAGTCCCCTGTAACAGCGCTCTATGCATCGAACGACATCTGCCGGCACGTACAACTTGAGCGAAGTGCTGGTGGCATCCGATACTGCAGATCCGACGAAGCAGCGACAGATCAGTGCTCGTCCTGCGCAGCAACGCTCACTTGAACGCTTTTACAGCGTGGACGACAATGCTGACATGGCGTCAGGCCCTGCTCTCGAAGTTGGTTCTGAGCCAGTGGCCAGCCAGCATCCTGCTGACAAAATTACAGCAGAGTTGATCACAGCCAACCTACATTCTCAAGCTGGCTCAGCCTCGCCCTTGTTGCACGGATCAGGTGAGTTGCACAAGCCGCTCCTGAGGCAGCGAGCGTAGCTCTTCACAGGAGAGACAGATCTGAGAACAACTTGCTTTATGATTAAGCAGGTGCTTTGTCTGTCAGCTCAGCCACTGCACCATTGCCAGCACCATCCCTGCTGGCAGCTGTGCTCCACAAGGCAGGCAGGGCGAAAGCTGACATAGCTGCAAAGCAAGACAAGACAGCAGAGGTTTTAGCCGATTTACGGCGTCCCACTCTTGAGCAGCCCGCACGACGGTCTACTAGAGCATCACGCGATCAATCTGCTGATCAGACCAGTGGTATCAGTGCATTCAGCCAGGCTCCTGTCTCTGAATTGCTGGTGAGCTGTTCTGTGTGGCCATCCCACGTCATACTAATCATTTTGCAGCTTGTGACACAGGCTTCATACAAGCTTTCCAGCATGCTACCACTCTTGCATTTTCTGTTTCACACAAAGGTTTGTGTGATCACAGCTAGAAGACTTGGAAGATGAGCCAAAACGTCCAAGAGCGAAGTGGTACTACCGGCTGTCTTTCTGGGGCAAGGCTTGGCCTGTTCTGGCAACAGTCTGCCTACTCATTGCTGCAGCCTTGCTGCGCAGATTTGGACCTGACCAGGTACTGATCAGGCTTTGTACAACAATATCGCCAGGCAATTGAGCAAAGGCTTCCTGCTGCAACTGCTCTGCCTGTTCAAAATAGCAAGAGTTGCCACTTGTACAAAGTCCAGCTTTATTCTGGTCTGCAGGGCCAGACCTGCTGTTCATCAAGCCTACTTTTGCCATGCCTCTGCATACAATGTCTTTCACTGATGCTGCAGTGATACTGACCTGCATGATCCTGTCCATGCAGAAAATCAAGCATCTGGAATGGTGGCGTCTGTGCTTCTTCCTGTCAACTCTGGCTCCTATTTGCTGGGTTACCAGCCTCGCTGTCAAGCTGCTGGTCATGGCAGTAGAAAGCCAGCTGTTCATTGCCAAGAATGTGCTGTACTTCATGGCTGCTGTCAAGGTGATGCGTCATGCTTTGCTGCCCAATAATAGCACTGAGCTCTATGACTTATCAGTCACTGCAGACACTGGCTGCACTACATTTGGATGTGTCAAGTCTTGCTGTGCTGTGTTGTGCATTGCAGTCTTGACTCATGCTATGCTGTTGTGTGGCGTGCCTCACCAACATGTTGTGCTTCTGCAAGACCCAAGCCCCTCACAAACTGCATCACTTTGTACGTCCTTCCAGTCTACACTATCCACTTTCACAGCTGGTGGTATGATCAGCTGTATGTGGTGTGTCTTTTGCAGCGGCCCCTCACCTGGTTGCTGCGATCTGTGCTGGTGCTTCCAGCCTTTGTAGGCATCATGCTGCCCAGAGCTCAGACAGCAACTGCGTTCTTCACAGCGTACAACAACTGTGTCAGTGTAAGCTCTTAAACCTGCTTGCGCAACTAGTCTTGCACTTTTCAGTCAGCTGACAAGCAAGCTCGCGTGAAGATCAGCGTGCATAGAACATCTGAGGATAAGCATCGATTTGCATGCATTTGCTCTTCTCAGCATATGTATACCTCGACAAGTCCATGCAGTGGGAATGCCCCTGAATCATGTCAGAGTGCAGAGTGAAGTTTTGCTCAAAACACACCTTTTGATCTTCAGGCACTTTGTTTCTGCTGCAGTTTCTGGCCTGCTGCATCATCTTCTGTGCAGCTAATGTGGTGAAGGCTTTGTTGGCAAAGAAGATGGCAAGTCACTTCCATAAGCAGGCCCATTTCCAGAAAATGCGGGATGCTATCAAGAAGGTGTGTTTTTTGTGCATTGGGTAGACCTTGAGAATGTATGCCACTGTGACGTCTGATTGCTTTTCCATGTGCGCTGGGTGTGATGTTGACAGCATCACGCATGCAATGTCAAGCTGACCTTTAACATGCACAGAGTGTGACTTTGACAGCACTGCCACTGACTTGTCAAGGCAAATCACTCCTTGACAGCTCTTGCTTTGGCAGGCTGTTGGAAGTCAATTGATGGGCTGGCTACACGTTGACAGCAGTTGTTTGGCACATCTTTGTCTTGTGGATAGTGCGTTTCAGAACGCGCAGCCACAATGTCTGAGCCCCACACAAGCAATCCACCACTTAACAAACCCTCCTGCAGTGCGTGTTGGAACACAATGACTTCTCTTTGTGACAACTGCTTTGGTTCCCAGGAAACTTGGGCTTATATCAAATTGTCCTTACTCAGAGGTGCCACTGCAATCAGACTGCAGTGCTTGGTACCCAATTGCGAAGTCCTTGTGTTGAGATCTTCCTTACATCAAGTGTTTATACAAAGAGATCTCACTGTACCATTTCCCAGCAAGCAGAGTTACGGCGCACAGGAGTATTACTTGTTGGCACTGGCAGAGCCTACCATTTACCAAAGCCTCCTGCAGTGCATGTTGCAATACATTCCTTGAGCAAGCGGAGTTGTGGCGCACAGGAGTATTACTTGCTGGCACTGGCAGAGCCAAGGCAAGCCAGCAAGCTGCTGCGTGAAGGCAGCCAGATCGGCCAGGCCCCACCTGCAAATGTGCTGGCACCAGCAACTTCAGCCACTGCACTATCGCGTCCCTTGGCAAGCCATGCATCCCTGCCTGACCAACTGCAGCCAGATCTGCAGGTGAGCCTGTGCAAGTTACACAAGCAAGCTGTGCTTTAGGCTGCTGCACCTTCACAAGCAACTGGAGTCCTGTTGATCTGTATACCAAATGCAGCCAGATCTGCAGGTTAGTGTGCAGTTTACACAAGCAAGCTGTGCATTAGGCTGCTGCACCTGCACAGGCAATTGGAGTTCTGTTGATCTATATACCAATGGCACAATTTTGCAAGTTCCCAGAATGTTGTTGTCAGTCCTTATGGGAGTGTGGCTGACCAGGGCGTCAGTGACCCTGCCTGCCTTGCCTTACTTGGTGCTGTAGTTGCATGCGCCCGTCGGCAACTGACTAATGTCAACTACTCACTTTGAGTTATCAGCGTTTGTTGTTGGGACATGACAAGGGCGCGCTGTTGCATCATCAGAGTGGATGTACATGCATTAATCTCTCTTCAAAGTGACACTCGATAAAAGGACACCCTCAATTTAAGGACAATGCAGCTGGGAACCAAGCACTACATTCTGACGACAGTGTTACTTCTGAGGAAGGGCAATTTGATGCAAGGACATGTTTCTTGGTAACCAATGCAGTTGTGATATTGAGAGATGACTGTGCTTGCATGCGCCTGTCAGCAACTGACGATTTGCGTCATCTACTCAGTACAAGTCATCAGCGCTTGTTGTTGGGGCATGAAAAGGGCGCGCTGTTGCACCATCACAGTAGATATAGATAACATGTAAGGTGGTACAGCAATCTCTCGACATGAGGACATTGTATACAAGGACAACCTCAATTCCAGGACAACGCAAGTGGGAATCAAGCACCGCATTCTGGCTGCGGTGTTACTCCTGAGTCAGGACAAGGACCATTTTCTGAGTGACCAATGCAGTCGTTGCAAAGAGAAATTACTGTGCTTGCATGCGCCCGACAGCAACTGACGATTTGCGTCATCTACTCAGTGCATGTGATCAAGTTTTGTTGTAGAGACAGGACAGAGGCACGCTGTTGCAACAGCAGAGTAGACAATGATAACATGGCAGGTGGTATGCAGGATGAGCAGCAGAACAAGGGGCAGAGCCATTGGGCCAAGCTTAGGATGGCACATAGGGCAGCTGCCGCTTTCAAGCCGCCCATAGCACCTGATGCAGCCAAAAAGGTGTGTCCCAAGTTCACTGTTGTCCTCTTTGGGATTCATTCACTTGATTCCAGACATGTCCTAGACAGGCCCAGCTAGGTACGCACCGGAGCAATCAACCGTCTCCAACCAGTTTGGTCCTGTGCTACCCTAAATCATTTGAACTGTGCATGAAGGGAGATGCGATCCTTGTCAACGTTTGTCTTTGGGATGAGTGCAGGCAATTGCCATGTTGATGCTTGCTTTGGAATAGAGCAGGTGCTATCTGGCCATGATGTGCAGTGCAGTACCCCAACAATATCTGTATCTCAGTCTGCCTGGGTCTTCTCAGAGTAGCAGCATATTTGATATTGCTGCCGTGTAATGCATAGGGACATGGGAATGCCCTCTTCTGCTTCCAGAGTGCGTTCCCAGGCTGAAGCTCTTGGTCTGTATTGTTCACACACATGCAGAGGGCGTCGCAAGCTTGGCGTCAACTGTCTGTTACTCATGCAGGTGACACCTCGGCCAGAGATACCATCGATCGATGGTGAAGATCTCGCAGCAAAGCTCCACAAGGTGAGATGTTTGGCAGGCTTGCTTTTGCAGACACACAGCAGTCTGCCGGAACAATTCTGATAACATGCTGTTGCCTTGGTAAATACCACCACTGCATGTGCGCGCGTTGCAATCAACTCTTGCAGCATACTCGACAAGCTGCAACAACCATGCAGAGGCACCATGAACTTCAGGCCCACTCTTTGCGTGAAGCCCAAGCATTAACTTCTGTGCAAGTGCAGGTTGAGAAGCATATACGAAAAAATAAGCTGACAGCTGGCACATTTTCGGAGCAAGTTGGCGCCTCTAGCCATGCAGACAATGAGTCCACAGACAGAGAAGCCCGCAAGCTTGCCTTCTTCCTATACTGGAACATCAAGCCAAGCTTTACCAGGCACTAAAATTCCTGCTGTGCATGCCATAGTCCACCTTGTGTAATGTCTGCAGACATGATATTTCAAGCTGTCATTGCTTAAGCCCTCTCTGTGCGTCTGTCATTGAGGCTGTGAAGGGTTTAGAGTTCAGGATTTGCGTTATGTCTGAAGACATGGTATCTCATGCTGTCATTGCTCAAGCCCTCTCTGTATGTCTGTCGTTGAGGCTGTGAAGGGTTAGGGTTTATGTCACGTCTGCAGACATATTATGTCATGCTGTCATTGCTTCAGCCCCTTTGTATGTCTGTCATTGATGCTGCAAAGGCTCTTAGATCAGTCTATGTTTGCACCGGCTTTCGCATGCACCACTCTGGGAGGCAACTTGTGTTGACACGGCTGAACCATCAGCTATTAAGCTGACACTTATGGGCGCCTGAAGTCCGACATGGGGTGGCATACAGGAACTACATATTGGCTGAAGACCTGGAGCACTTTCTAAACGCCAAGCATGCAGCTGAAGCTTTTGAGATGCTGGATGATGATCAGGATGGCCAAGCCTCCCTCAAGGATGTACGGGCTGCTGTCTGCACCATCTTCAAGTACAGTAACCTCTCTTTTTAACGGCTGCTTAGGGCATCAAGCAAATTGTGAGTGTATCAATTTGTCCTTACTTTGAGGTGCCACTGCGGTCAGAATGCAGTGATTGGTTACTGCATCATCACATTGAGTGTCCTTACAGAGAGAAGTTATTGTATGCATCCCGGACTCACATGGGATGCACTCATCAAATCATACCTGTACTGTAGTCTGTTGAGTGGAAGATGCTGAGGTTGATTGATCTGGACTCTGCGCTGTTGCTGTTCATGGTGATTCACAAGTGGCAAGCATACGCCCGTTGCTGGTGATCCTAACAGCTGCTTCTACACATGCTTTTCATTGCTTGTCATGACAGCTTTGCAATATGCCTCAGCTGCTTTGCCATTTTAGCAGTGCTGATGAGCACCAACTGGAATGGTCGGGCTCACAAAATCTGCTCTGATGGTCTTGACAGCACCTTGATTGCAGGCATCAGGACATCAGACGTCAGACGTCCCCACCAAGACGCTCAAAACAAGCCTGCCTAGCGAGACAGGACTTGGGCCACAAACACCTAGCACATGTGCTAGAATGTATTGTTATTGTCATCATTGTGATTATCATTATTGTTACTATGATTGTTGTTGATTGCAGGGAGCGAGCTAATCTGTCAGTGCAGCTGAAAGACACCAAGACTGTTGTGGGTCGCTTAGAGTGGGTGATTGGTCTCGTATTGCACATTTTGGCTTTCTTCATTTACCTAGTCATCTACAATGTAAGCACTGGGTGACATGCCCCCGTCAAGAACCCAGATGTCATATCTGAATAATGAATTGCATCATGTATTGCTGAATGACTTGCTCACCCATTGTTTGGCTGTACTTTTACTTGCTGGTCTGCTTTCTGCTGAAGCAGAACTGCTTTGTGATGAGCCACAACTTGCGTGCTTGAATCTGTTGCAATGACATCACATCAGCTCTCAAGCTACGCTTTTGCCTGTGCATCTCTGCCAATCACTTGACTGTGCGTTTGCAAAGGCTTTATGCACAGGGCCAAGCAGGTTGGAGACAATTGATTGCTCCAGTACGTGCCCAGCTGGGCCTGCTGAGCCTGTCCCATCACACGTCTTGAATGAATGAACGAACGAACGAACGAACGAACGAGTGAGTGAGTGAGTGAGTGAGTGACTGAATGAATGACCTGTGCAAGAAGTTGTGCAAACACAGTGCTGCATGTTGCAGTTGGCAGCACACCTGAGCTCAGCAATTCTGTGCTGCAGGTGGACATTCAGAAGACCTGGGTGTTGTTCAGCTCTATTGTGCTGGCCTTTGCCTTCATGTTTGGCAACTCGGTCAAGACTGTGTATGAGTCTGTCATCTACCTGTTTGTGGTGCATCCGTTTGATGTGGGCGACAAGATCATTGTGGACTCCATCACTTCCAAGGTGATACTGTGTTATATTGGAGCGCAGCAACGCATGCCATGTGAGTTAGTGAAGCTTGCCTTAGAGCCAATTACACCATTTGCAAGCTTTGATGCTCAACGCAACAAGCAGCAGATCTGGAACGGCAGACTCACAAATATGCTCTTGATATAGTGGATGTATACAACAAGGCCTCATGTGTCTGTCGAGGATCTCAACTGACTCATGTATTGCCTGACTTTGCACTTGGCATCACGGCAGAAGCTGCAGACCTCTGTCAAGTACCAACACTCTGCATGCTGTACAGGTTGAAGAGATCACTCTGAACGCTACAATAGTTCGGCGCTCAGATGGCGGTCGCATGTGGTACTCCAACACCAAGCTTGCTACAGCCAACTTGATCAACGTCTCACGCTCAGATGCCAAAGCTGAAAAGTTTGAGGCAAGTAGCCAACACAAGCAACACGCCTTCTGCATGCAGTGACTTGTTCTGCTTGAGTTTGAGCTGCAACACTAGCTGCGTGAACAGCATAGACCACCACAATCAAACAACCGTGCAAACCCACAAGCGTTTTGACACGTCTCCAAACATGCCTTACCTGCTCACCAACGTTGACAACATTATGTGTCACTGCAGTTTCTGGTTGATATGAGCACCAAAGCATCTGTTCTGGACAGTCTTTCCCAGACAGTCCAAGCACATATGGACAGTAACTTGGCAGAATACAAGGCAGGCTCGCTGTCGGTCAGCTTCAACACAAGCACTGAGTCAGAGAAAATCAATCTGATTATCAGTTTTGAGTACAGTCACAATGGTAAGCATGTTGGCTGCTTTTGCATGCGACTTGCACTGTTTCAGTAGAGGATGTCCTGACCCATTACTCCTGGCATGCCTGTCACCCCTGTCGCCTATTTTCACTAGAGGTCTGGTCGCAGCAGCAGACTTTCACGACAGCCTACAACAAGTTGACATACAACTGCAACTGCTGTATGCAGGTGTTGATAGCAAGCGCACTGAACAAGCACGCTGTGGTCTTTTGATTGTCGTCTGTCAAGCCCTGGTCAATCTAGGGCTCACACATAGTCAAGCTGCTGATATTCTCATGGGAGACGAGCAAGTCCAGTGATGTTGCTCCTTTAGCAGCACCATATGCATGTTGACCGCAGTCTCTGCATTGGCAGCAATCAAGCCAACAGTAACATGCAGCATGTGTGTGTATACACCAATGCATACACAAGGGCATGCTGCGAGCCAGAGCTACTGTCGTGACCTGTTCTGTCTAAGACCGTTCAAAAGTGTTTGTTTGTTTATATGTTGGAAAAAGCTGGCTGCGAACTGTGCTGTTTCACAGCACATTATAGCAACACGTGTAAGCTCTGCATGATCCACTGTCTATGACCTCTTGCTCGTCTTGTGTGTAGATGAAAGGCGCGTATATTGAAGGCAGTATCGACGTCTCAGATCATAGGAACCAAACATAACGCCTGCCAGGCAGCCACTCCTGTGGCGTTATAACTTTTATGCCAAAAATAAGGCGGCAAAGCTGTACAGCCACGCATACAGATGCAGAGACAACTTCCTCACGATCGTCTTTCCACTTCGGTCTGAGCAATCAGATACAGCAAACAGTGCATTTGGTTTGCCATCGTTGCGTCTGTGTCATTAGCGAGCCCATCAAGCGTCAGACACGTCAGACTAACACGACTGCCTGACCTGATTTGAACAGCATGCATCGTATTGGAGCACAGCTTCTCAGGGCAGCCAGGTAATGACCGAATCCACAAAATCACAGCGATTGTAACAAATGCACTTTCAGAAAAGTTTCCGATACGCGTTCATGGGCCCTTTAAGCAGGCCGTGCCGTGGCATATGACCTTGCAATGCAGCCGATGGGTATCTGCGTGTTGCTTACTTGGGCTTGTGACAATGCAGGACACAAGGAAGTACATCTTTGGGATGTCGCGAGGCGCAGCAAGTGTTGCCTGCTCTTTTTGGCAATTCTGTTCACTCGATCAGTACTACAACTAGTGCATGCAAGGAGAACATGGGTCAAGCAGAAAGTGAAACGACCAAGTAGGTGGCATCAAGATGCGGCTTTCGTCGCAAACGTATGGAAAGCACAGGGCACCCTACTTTGACCTGGCTGCATATGTCAGTTGATCTGCATCCTGAGTTTTGGTCACTTATCTAGACTGCAAAGACTCATCGTCCAGGCAACAGTAACAAGTTTTCCCTGTTGTTGGAAAGCGAATTTGTCTACTTTGTTTTCAAAGCAGTTTTTATATATCATTTGAGCAGCGCTTCTCAACTTTTGGGGTCAGAAGCCCTTGTCAGATGAGCAGCATGGTGTTCACGCTTTCTGTTTGCAGCAGGGGTGTGCCAGGGGCTGGTGGCAAGACCCCAAAGACCCCATCTGGTGCCCCAAAGACCCCAGAGAAAACAGCTGAGGCTGCAGGCGGTCCTGTCAGGCCAGGTTATGACCCCACTGGAAAAGACAAAGGTCAGCTGTTTTACAGTGACTTCGCTTTGTAGCGACTGCTTTAATTACCAGGAATATTGTCCTTACATCACATTGTCCTTACTCTAAGGAACCACTGCAGTCATTATGTAGTGATTGGTTCCCACATGCACTGTCTCTAAGTCAAGAATGTCCTTACATCGGGTGTCCTTACAATAAGAAGGTACTGTACTGCTCTAGCTGGGGCAATCTGCATTATCTGAGCAACAGAGCAAGAGTTGTTGAAGAGTTGTTGAAGACAGCTCAGCAACAGAGCAACAGCTGCCTGCTGTAGCTGAGCCACAGTGGCTCTGCAAATGTCAGATGCTTGGGTTGCCACAACTGCACTGCATATATATGCACTTGAGCGACAAGGTGCATAAGCCTTGCTGGCAACCCAAGTCAACTCAGCTGTTGCTGCTGCATATCTGTCCGCAATGCAAGCATGGATTGGCATTGGTGGGTGATCAATGAGCTTCCACATTCAACCATTACATTTCAAGGTTGACGGGGCAGATTGGCAACGTACCATTTTGCATACGGCTCCAAGCAAAAGCCTGTTGAAGTCAGCAGCATTGAGCTGTATTACTACAACTTTGCAGGCCAGCAGCCAGCCATGCAGAAAAGGCAGGACCATTGCATACGCCTTCATGAAAAAGTCTGTTCAACTCAGTAGCATTGAGCTGTATTGCTGCACCTTTGCAGGCCAGCAGCCAGCCACACAGAAGAGGCAGGACCCCACTCAAGGAAGAACAGTAGGAGAGGGCGACCCAAAGAAAGCTGGACCAAAGTACACCACAGCAACTGCTGCATGGCATGAGGGCACATTCAGCAGCGGGGCCAGCTTCAACAGCCCTGCCCTAGCCAGAGGGCCTTGGGGGCATAACAGGAGCTTCCACTCAGGCGCTGTTCTGGAGGCAGCCAGCCATGACAAGCAGAACCGCCCAGACAGAGGTTCTGATGTGGGTGGCATTCAAGAGGGGTCCTCTGACATCAACACAGGTATATGTTCAATGTGTCAAAAGAAGTAGCTTTGGTCCTGCATTTCAAGCAGCCAGTCATGACAAGCAAATTTGCCCTGACTGGGGGTCTCCTGTTGGCGGCATTCAGGAGGGCTCCTCTGGCATCAACACAGGTCTGACATGTCCCTCATCAGAGACACAGCACTCAGGTCTTGGCAAGCTAGTGATGCTGTGCAGGACTTGAGCATGCTTATACACATTGGCCTTGAGCTGGCCTTTTTTACTTCATGGCAGACGAACTTTTTGATCAGCTTTGTGCACAATTTGCAGCATGCACAGAGGACACCCTACAACTCCTGCCTGCAGGCACTTGTCATGTGACAGCTTGTGCTTTCAGCTGATGCTGTACAACATAGGCTGCACTTACATCTCTCGGTATGAAAACACTCAAATATAAGGACAAAGCAACTGGGAACCAAGCACTGCATTCTGACTACGGTGGTACTTCTGAGAAAGAACAATTTGATGTAAGGACAATTTTCCTGTTAACCAATGCAGTCATTATAAAGAGGAGGTACTGTACACTGCTTCTTGACGTCTTCCACATCTGCCTCACCTAACTTGCTACTAAGAGCAGCTCTACGTCATGTACCTAGGGTCTGGCACTGGGGGGACCAACCCTGGGTTACCCCAAAACACCGACCCCAAGGATGCACACAGAACAGACAGACTGGATGACCCAGAGGAGCTGCTCCAAAGGAGACGTGCCAAAGACCCAGCAGCCTTTGACAAGGTGCATGGCAAGAACGCATCCTTTGCAGAGGAGACTGAAGGCAAGAGCGGAGATGGAGGTGAGAATCAACAAGCAATTGTCCATCCTGATGCGCAATCGCAAGCATGCACAGCTCTCATGCATGCGCACAATTTGGGGTGCATGTATCAAGATAAGTGTTGAATCTGATTGCCTGATTTGCATTCACAACCCATGGTGCTGCTGTGAAATGCGTTGGTCTGCAGAGCATCAAGCTTTCATGGCAAGAATGTGACATTTCTTGCAGATTTTGCATTCTTTCAAAGACAGCATATCAAAACAAGTCATGGCTTGGTGAATTTCAACTGCTAATTGCCAACATTCATGATGCAATACCAGACTTTACAAAAGCTTGACCCCCAAGGTGAGGTTGCCACGCGCTACCCAGCGTGCCCTCGATTGTAGCTAGTTTCTGTGGCAGCCTGCCTTGATTGTTGTGGGCTGTACTGAACAGATGCGTTGCAAACAACTGTCAGATAGCAAGCTGTAAAGAATGGCTACACATGCTTCTTGTGAGGATCAGTTGTGAATGTGGCTGCAGCCCAGTCTGTTTGCGCAGTGCTACCCTAAGTGTTGTACACCTGTGGCAGTGCAAAGGGGACCTTGTGCTGTTGTAGGTGTGGGTACGCCTGCTAGTGAGCAGACCAAGCAGGGTGCCAACAAAGGTCTAGGCGGCCGTGAAGGCAAGCAGCAGACAATGAAGACCAACACCAAGCAGGGCGCTGCGTTTACCACCTGGACCAGGCATGCAATGCTGTCACTCACCTGTGTTTGACCATTGTTCCTGACATATCTATGCCAGCAGTGCTGTTGTTTCCCTGCATCAGACCATTGTGCATCATACATCTATGCTTGCAATGCTGCTGTCGACCTGATTCAGGTCATTGTTCTGCCAAGTTTGACCATTCATGACGTACCTCATGTACCTCATACCGTCATGCTATGATAGCATGTTTTACTTATGAGCATTGAGGATGTCTAGCATGGCATGGCTGTAGTTGTACACAATGATGGCCTGCTGCCAATTTTTGTGCTGAGAGTTGCATCATTTAGCGCCACTGCGTCATGCTTCACAAGATGCATTTGCCATATCTTATGGATCATGACAGCAGGAGCACTAAATGGATGTTGCTAGTAGCATATGGCAACAGAAGCACTTTTGATAACCAGCAAGGTCTCCAAGCACTTGTTGGCAGACGATTCACCGCAGAAACTGCATGACAACCATGTTTATGCTTTAGCTGACATGCAAGCCTTCTAACACAAGACTGCTTGTGACTGCTATAGGTTGCAGTAGAGTCAGTGCCAACATACTAGTTCTCACAATTTGCCAGAGCTTGTATATGCTTGCATCAATTGCTGACTCCAACATACGACATTCAATGCCTTGCAAGAGCTTCTATGCCTTCGCATCGAATGCTGACCGCAAGGCCCAGCAGGCGCAGAAGACAGCTGGCACCAACCAGCTCATGTGGGACGCACTGCTTAAAGCTGTGTTGCAATGAAGTCAATGTACAACATGTCAGATTTGGCGCTTTGCCGAGGTTTGTATGCTAGTATCAAATGCTCACCTCAAGGTTCAACTGCTGGCAAAATGCAGGAGCCTGCATGTGTTTGCGTCAAATGCTGACCCAAAGGCTCAGGAAGCCCAGAAGACAGCAGGCAACCCCTATGCACCCACCAGCTCAGCTGGGGGCACCCCCACAGACAACAAAGCTGATGAGAGTGAGCACCTTTGCTTCATTTGCACACATCCTGGCGGCTGATTTGTGCGTGTCATGCATCAGCACCATTCTGCATCTCGCTTGTAGTGGTTCAGGTTCCACGCATATAGCCAAAGATAATGTGCAAGTTTGTGCATGTCAAGAACGCTCGAGCATGATGCTCTATTGTTTTTTCACCCAATCTTGAAAGTGCCCAGCTGTCAATTTTCGGAGTTCAGAGAAAAGACTGTATAATTACATAAGGAGTTACAAAGAAACAGAACTCTGCCTTGTGCTTAGCATGATCAAGCCATGCGTGCATACATGCTGCTAAGCAAGGTTGCATGTCCAGATGACCTGTTGAAGTTGTGCATCTTGCCAGCACCAGCAACAGCAACAGGTGCACTGAAATGTAGCGCAAACAGAAGTGTTCAGCGTTGCTTCATCCACTACTGATAAGCTGCAGAGGTGGCAATGAACTCCATCACTGATTTACCCAATCAATGTTGGTCCCTTCAACCTTGATAAGCTTCAGGGGGGCAAATTGGACCTCATAGTAATGAATCATTCCAAAACCATGAATGAGTCTGAATACACTGGGATTCCTCTGACGGAAGGCTATCAAATACAGTAATCATACTCAATAGCTGCCTGTTGATCCATCGGCTTTTTCACCAGCCTCGCAATGGAGGTGTTTCAGAGCTTGCTTGTCAGTGCAAATTTTCGAATCTGCTTCCTGACATCAACCTTTAGTACATGATGGAGGTGTTGAGCGTGTTTTATACTCAGGTAAGATGCCTGAGGAGGCCAAGGAGGTTCAGAACAGTGCACAGCAACAAGGGCCTCAAGCCAGGTCCAAGCAGGGCGCAGAGTCAAAGGGAGAAGACAAGTCCAAGTACAAAATGTCAGAAAAGCTGTAGGATGACTTTCAGGTCATACTTAGTTAGATCCTTTTGTATCAAGGAACCCTTGCATAGTGGTCCAATTCGACATCAAAGCTGCTATTGGTGCTGAGGGCTGCCTTGCATGTCATGCCACCACAACGTTGCCTTTGCATGTTTCTTGGTGACTGAGGTCATCAGCATCATGCTTAATCATGCTTCTGCGGGACAAGGGTTACGCTGTCCCATTTGCATGTGACTGTGCTGCAGCTGCTGCCGCTCTCATGTGACCAGGTGACATTGCTTGCCTTTGTACTGGCTACTTGTTGGCTGTTGCTTGTCCTCTGATCTTCTATAATTGTCAAGGACGGCTAATTGCTTGGCCCTGGCGACACAGTAGCATTGTGGGTGAAACAGAATGGCCGCTCAGGCATCAGAGCAGTTGTGAGACAAGTCACATCTGAGCTGATACTGATGCTGCACAATTTTGACTCAACAATTTTGAGGGTCTAGAAGCATCACCCTGCACACCCCTGACCCCGGCCCTGACCCCAGCCCTGACCCCACGCTACCCTGCACGCTACCCCGAGAGTATGCGGCAGTAGGGGAAGCATATGTTGTTGCTGCATCTTCGTGTGTATCCTTCGCAGCTCACTCCACACACAGCGCAGCAGAGCTTTGTTAAATGTCTGTGGCTTGAGTAGCTTTGCAGAGCATTTGAGCAGCTTGTGGAACTTTCAGTTGTGATGTCGGAAGAAGGTGACAAGACTTCGCTCACAGACTTGCTGTACCGTGTGCCGTTGCTTGTGGACTTTCTACATCCGGAGACATTCCAATGTTTGTTGTCTTGCAATAAGCATATCCGCCAGGTCGTGCACACAAGAGCCTTGAAAGTCAAAATCTGCCTAGGGGGCACCTGACAGTGCAAAACTGACAGTCAAGTTGGTGGCTGGAGGGGGCTGGCTGCATCTGAAGCATGTCGAGTTTGATTGTAAGCCATGCCTGGCTTTTGATGATGTCTTGGTTTTCCGCAATCAGCTCAGTCTTCCAACTGTAATTGAGCTGATCAGAGCTCCTTGGCAAGAGCTGACACCACTCGCCTTCAGACAGGGTGTGCTTGATCACAAAGCAATATCTGCACTGGCCACAGCAAACTGGCAGTCCCTGGCGATGCTGCACATATCTGACACTATGCTGATGGTCCCAGTTGTTCAAGCACTGGCCAAAGCAGCCTGGCCTTTGCAGACGCTTGAATTTCAGAACAATGGCCTCACTAGCAAAGCAATGGCAGCTTTTTGTGAAAGTGTGTGGCCAAATCTGTGCTGTTTGAAGCTACACTCAAATCCAGGCTTGTTTCTCTCGCAACCTGTCTTTTCAGATCTATTTCGCTTGGGGGTCACCCGCCTGCAGACTTTGTGCCTTTGGAAAACACCAATCAGTGAAGTAGCCATTCTCCAGCTAGCAGAGTCACAGAGATCTTGGCTGCAGCATCTTGTATTGTCTGATGCAAGCCTTGACCCTTTTGGTGTGAATGCCTTGGTGAAAGGGGATTTTTCACGGCTTTGCAGTTTGGATTTGAGTCTCCATGACCTTGACTATGCTGTTGGAGTTCACACTCAACTCAAAATGGCCACACATGGGAAGCCTTACACTGGATCAGAACCCACTGAAGAATACTTACATACAGTCCCCCCAGAAAGTTTTGCACCACTCCAGTACATGTGCATGTTCAAGCAAGTCTGTG